>JBCEWC010011441.1:0-16696 GCA_038996855.1 Solanum aculeatissimum | reverse complement strand
ATTTAAAGTAAAAAAAAAAACTATATAAATTGAGACAAATAAAGTAACATATATTGTGCTACTTAGGATCAGTTCAAGAGTTATCTGATTTGTCCTTCTACTTCAATTTCCTCCATTTATATTTAGTATCTTCTCTGTTTTAATTTATTTGTCTTATTTTCTTTTAAGTATGTTATACATTTAAAAGTTAGGAAAAAATAGTATCATAAATTGCAATAGTTAATAATTTAAAATATTGTAAAAAATATATTAAAAATTCATTTAACTTTTGAAATTTTACATGTGTTCACATAAATTGGGACGTTGAGTAACATATATTATTAAAATTTACATTAAAAATTTACTATAAATTATAATAATTAATAATTTAAAATATTTAAAAATCATATAATAATTTGATTAGCAATCCTAATTTCATCTGTGTCATACAAATTAAATAATATATATTGAATTTGTACTTGTGCAGACTATTATATCTAGTATTAGTAAGTTAAAAATATTTTATATTATCAATATAATTTAACCTATAATCAAAATAGGTTGATAATTATTATTATCAAGTTACTCTTCTCTTCATCTCAATTTATATAATGTAGTTTGATCTGACATGAAATTTAACAAAGTAAATAAGATCATTTTTAAAATTTATAGTCTAAAATTAAATGTAAATATTTGTATTACTATAAATTATTTTATTAAAAATAAAATGAATATTTTAAAATTAAATTATTATTGAATAAAAATGTGTCCTTTTATAAAGTAAGACAAAGAAAGTATTGATTATTTTGTGCTACACAGAAATTTACAGATAATTACCTACTCACCACTGATCTTGACTTGATTCAATAAATATCTTTTACCTGGATAATACATATATATAATTTATTTATCATAATTTAACACAACATGAAATTTAACAAAATAAGAAATATTACTGAATTTTATATTGTTCTTGAATAAAAAATGCGGCGAACTGTTATTGCAGTTTTAGGAATTTCTTGCCGACACCATAAGTCACACTTGTCTATTATTGTATGCGTCGGCGTTCCCTCTAATTACTCTGTAACATCTGTAATATTTCTCGAACATGCTTCCACCTTCACCTTTTCCTATATAAATGGCTCACTCTACTTTATCTCATCAATCCATCGCCAGAGAACAAAATTCTTTCAAATCAATTATACACATAATAATTTCTTTTAAAGTTGTTTAATAATGGCACAAAACGTTACTGGTCAAGACCAAATGCACCAACAACTAGGTGGTGAACATGTTACTCAAGGTACCGGTGCTCATCATGATGCTATGAAGAAAGAGCATGAACATCAGCATGAGGGACAACAACAGCTTCGTCGTTCTGGTAGCTCTAGCTCCAGCTCCGTAAGTTTTTCTCTACTCTCTAAATTCATTTTAATTAGAAATTGTTCCATTGAGCACTGATGACTTGAAAAATTACCTTTTTGTTACTATTAAATCATGTTGTATCAATTAAGGATTAAATGAGAAATATATAACGTTAAATTATTTTTAAATATAAAAATACTTGTGATTCTTGCTAAAAAACAGACCCAACACCTTTTTTTAAAAAAAAAAGTTAAAAGAAAAGAATATCACTAAACAGGGAGAGTCATATTTTTTGGGCTCCATTTTTATTCGACAAATTGAATTTATATATATTTAATTTTATATTATCACTGGTTTTTTTTTTTAAATTATCGTAATGAACCGCCTTACGTTTTAGATTACTAATTTCACTTTATAATTAAATAATACTAGAAACACATGAAATTAGCTTTTATGGATGTCTCTATCTAAGTTGTCGCTTAATATCTCTTAACTATTAATTAGATTTTCATATAATTCAATCCATATAACTAAAAAGGATTAGCATGAAATTTTTGTTGTCCAGTTACAAAATTATATTTGTCATTACTTCCTTGTTTTCTTGGTAGTATACCAATAAATTCGATACACTCTTATTAATTATTTGACGTGATTTTGTTTTGTGAGCATGCAGTCGTCGGAGGATGATGGACAAGGTGGTCGGAGGAAGAAGAAGGGCGTAACTGAGAAGATTAAGGAGAAGTTGACTGGAGGCACCACTCATGATGACAAGAAGGAAATAGGTCATGATCAACATCAGACTGCACAAACAACTACTACTACTACTCATGCTGCTGTTGGGAATGAAGGAGATGAGAAGAAAGGCATGATGGACAAAATCAAGGACAATATCCCTGGCATGCATTGAACTATTAAATAGTACAGCTTATATGTTATGCAGAGTGAACGTGATGAGTGTCATATGTCGTTGAGGTAATTGAGTGATATTATTAGTCATAAAGCATGGTTTTCCACTTTTTTGTATATATGCGCGACGTACGCGCCCATGCCCCGCGCGCTTCCCTAACATGTATGATATTCCATGCGCCTGTGCATGGATGACATTCATGTTGCGTGTGTGTCTATATGTATTACCGTGTGTATAATGTGGTCTTGAAAATAAATAAATAGTATGTTCTATGACTTACTGTTTGTATTTTTCATTTTTTATATTTATATAGTACAATGCTTTTTTTTTTCTTTGAGAACGCTTGAAAAAACTTTGAACATGTTCTCATTTCTATGCCATTTGAATTCAAATTGATGACGCCAGTCAAATTCTAAATTTTGATGTTAATAATTACTCGAGATTGTGACTTGTAAGTTGCTCGTAATCTCGAGGATGTTGGAATCACAGAAGCGCCAAAACTTATTATTACACAAAATGATGTTGTGGATCCCACATGATACACTTGTATAGCAGCATATATAATATTTAGTGTTAATAAGCCCAATATGTAATTACAAGGCTGAATTTTTGTGATTGGGTCTATTGACTCATTTGTGTATACTAGTAAATGTTGTTTGGGTGATGTCTGAGTCTATTAAATATGTTTGATTATTTTTATATTTTTATTCATATAACTAACTTTGAATTTAAAATATGATATTCATTCATTTTAATTTGTTTGTTCTTGGTATGGGGTGGGGGTGGAGGTGGAGGCAGCTCAAGCAGGCAGGACGACGAAGAGTTATCTGCTTTGGAAGACTGTGGTTGGTCAAGAGCAGACAACTCAAGTACAAAGGACGACGAAGAGTTGTCTGCTTTAGAAGGTTGTGGTTGGTCAGACTCACACTTATTGATTATTTTTACATTTTTATTTGTATAACTAAATTTGAATTTAAAATATGATATCTCATTTTACACGACTTAAAATAATTTATCGGAGCAAGATAATAAAATCACAATTGAAACAGTTGAAAAAATATCTCATTAGAGATAATATTGTAAAATTACAGTCAAAACAGTTAAAGAAAAATAATTAAGCAGCTCAAGCAGGCAGGACGCTAGAGAACTGCCTGTTTTGGAAGGTTGTGGTTGGTCAGGAGCAGGATCAGGCAGAACGACGAAGCGTTGCCTGCTTTGGAAGACTGTGGTTGGTTAGGAGCAGACAACTCAAGCACAAAGGACGGCGAAGAGTTGTCTGCTTTGGAAGGTTGTGGTTGGTCATGCTCACACTTATTGATTATTTTTACATTATTATTCGTATAACTAAATTTGAATTTAAAATATGATATATCATTTTACATGACTTACAATAATTGATCGGGGCGAGATAGAAAAATCACAATCAAAACAGTTGCAAAAATGAGATAGTAAAATCACAGTTAAAAAAGTTGAAAAAATATCCCATCAGGGGTAGTATCGTAAAATTATAGTCGAATCAGTTAAAGAAATATAATTAAGCAGCTGAAACAGACAGGACGACGAAAAGCTGCCTACTTTGGAAGGTTGTGGTTGGTCAAGAGTAGAAGTAGGCAACTCAAGCAAGCAGGACGACGGAAAGGAGACTGACATTTTACATGACTTAAAATAATTGATTGAGGCAAAATAGTAAAATTGCAATTGAAACAGTTGCAAAAATGAGATAGTAAAATCTAGTTGAAACAGTTGAAAAAATATCTCATCAGGGATAATATTGTAAAATTATAGTGTAATCAGTTAAAGAAATATAATTAAGCAGCTAAAGTAGGCAGTTCAAACAGGCAAGACGGTGAAGAGTTACCTGCTTTGAAAGGTTGTGGTTAGTCAGGAGCAGAAGCAGGCAGCTCAAGCAGGTAGGACGACGGAAAGGAGGACTAACACAAAAATGAGATAGTAAAATCATAATTGAAACAGTTAAAAAACGATCCCATCAGGGGTAATATTGTAAAATTATAGTCGAATTAGTTAAAGAAATATAATTAAGCAGTTGAAGCAGGCAATTCAAGCAGGCAGGACGATGAAGAGTTGCTTACTTTAGAAGGTTATAGTTCGTCAGGAGGAGAAGCAGGCAGGACAACGGAAAGGAGGACTGACACTTATATATATAGTCTTATAGTCGGTTAGGTATTTTGTCATGATTAAATAAAATAAAAATTCTCTCTACTTTCCCTCTCAAAGCTTCAATTAGGGTTTTCTCCATAGCTAGATTTCGACCTATTTCAAGATTTTAACATGGTATCAAGGCGGAGATCCTTGTTCTTTGATTGTTTCTATGTCTAATGATGTTAACCTTGTTCGCTTCTACTAAAGGTGGTAATGTCCGTGATTTCTGTGACATAAGGTTTTTGCTCTGCATCGCTTCCCTCTTTTCTTGCTGATTCTCCATTTTTTCGTTATGGATCTATAATGTTCTATTTCTCAAGGTCATCGTCTTCCCGTCATAAAGACAGAGGGTAATTATTTCGACTTTTTACATACATATTTGATTTTGTGATACAATCATATTTCTCCTGTAAGTATCTTCCACTTCTTACATTGGAGAGTACGGGTAGCTCAACCAATGCTTCCACTGTTGCCACACTTGAATACTCTGACCCTATGTTTCTCTCCTCCTCTAACATCCCTGGTATTTCATTAGTTGCTACACCTTTCTCGAGGACTAGTTTTGGGGGTTGGAAGCGCAATATCATGGTTTCTCTATCTTCTAGAAATAAAATAGTTTTTATTGATGGCCCTTGTGTAAAACCTGTTGCAGGTTCCCCTTATGCTTGACATTGGGATAGATATAACAATATGATCATCTCTTGGCTGACCAATTCTCTATCCCCTGACATAGCTGAGAGTGTCCAATATTCTGACATAACTGAGAGCATTTGGATTCAGTTGAACAAAAGATATGGAACTTGCCCAGGTCTTTGAGCTCAAAAAGGAATTATCCTCAACTTCTCAAGATCCTTAGATATTGCTTCCTATTTCAACAAACTTAAATGAATTTGGGATGAACTTCAATTCATATCTACCAACCATATCAATACCTGCATCTGTTCTGCCAAATCTAGTCTACAAAAAGAGGATGAGGAGAATAAGTCTATCAATTTCTCACGGGTTTAAATGAGACCTACATAGGGGTGAGGAGAAACTTACTCATGACACAACCCCTTCCATCCCTTGACTCTGTATATAATGTTCTTCTAGACAGGTGGTGATTCCTGTCCAGTTCACAAATGATTCTGCTTCCTTTCATGCCAATTTAAACAAAAGAACTGGATACCATGCTCCTTCAGCTAGACCCTATACTTCCGGTCAGATGTTATCCTCAGATAAATCCTACAACCTTAAGGTTGCTTTCGACTAGGATAGATCTAACTTGTTCTACAAATACTGCAGAAAGTCTGGCCATCTTATTAACAAGTGCCATAAGCTTCACGGCTATCCATCTGACTTCAAGTTCTCCAATTCCAAAGGCAAGAGATTAGCTGCCACCACTGAGGTCCAGGCTAATGGTTGTGAGAATGTGAAGTCCTCAAACCAGATTGCGGATTGTAATTCTGATGACCTATCACCATCTCTCCTTGCTGGCTTATCCAAAGAACAATATAATCAAGTGATGCATATGTTTCATGAGTTCCAAGTGTCAGATAACATTCCAGCCTCATGACTTCTGCCAATTTTACGGGTATGCTTCCTTTATCTAACTGTGTAGGAACTGTCTTATGGAACGTGCATGATCAGTAAAGTAGATGAGTGCATATGGATTATTGATTCTGGGGCCACACATCATATGACCTCCAATAAAGATTTATTGTTTGATATCCAACCTTTAGTTATGACCTATCTAGTAACTCTTCCCAATGGTGACAAAGTCAAAGTAACATGTACTGGCTCAATACATTTTCTTTCTTTCACACTTCATCATGTATTTTGTATACCTAGTTTTCAGTACAACCTTATCTCTGTCCCCAAGCTTATTTCTCAATTAGAGTGCATTGTTCTGTTTACCAAAGTTTCCTATATCATATAGGCCCCTTCCATGAAGAGGGCACTGGAGATTGGTAGACTGAAGAATGGCCTCTACAAGCTCCTGCAATCTTCTTCTGCCAGTGCTTCTCAATCCATGCCTCATTGCATTCTAGAAATTTTGATAATAAGGATCTAAGCCTATATGAAAAACACTCTCCTACCTAAAGAGATAAACACGATAAAACAAATGGTTAAGTAAAAAGCTAACATCAGTCAATTTGAATAAGGAAATTGGAAGAGATGAGTCAGATATTAAAAAAATGGAAGTCAAAAAATAAGCTCCTCTATTCTTAATGTTGTTCCAAGGAAGTAGAAGAACAATTTTCAATTTTAACATAGACATAAATGAAGGCAATATCGGTGTCCCAACTTCCATTTTTAATAGACATAACATGAATCTAAAATGGCCAGAAACCAGTGCAGGTTATTACTACTCATGAAAATTAATTTCAGATACATTAAACATGAACACAAGAATTGAATGTTAACATCCAGAAGCCATTTTTCAAAATATTTATAAGATATATGAAAAAGGACTAAAATGCTTGGCGTTACAGGGGAGAGAAAGACATGATCTAAATGTAATGTTCAGACAAGCGATAGGGAAACACAACAAAACAAATAGCTTTTGAAACAAAAGCAGTTCTAAATGGATACAAACTGATCACAAAACATGATGAGTTTCGAAAATAAGTTAAAATGAGATAGTATAATAGTTTAAATCTAGTAACAAACTTAGGCATTTTTAATGCGACAACAACAACAACCAATTAAATGAGTTAGATAGAAAAGAACTTGTCTTCAGCTATATTTGAAACATATTATTGGCCTAAAGCCATAAATAGCAGGGCAGGTGAGCAATTTGAGCAAATTAGTCTTCGATATTTCATGATGAAACCAAAGAGACAAACCATTCTTACACATCCTCGGATCAACAGTAAGCTTGAAAGAAATAAATTCTCAATTACAAACAAATAAGGCCACACCAACAGGCTTATGAAAAGATAGGACTGACAACATTCAACCAACTATATCAAATAAAGAAGGGACTTTCAATCCAATTTCTTCATATCTTCCAATTAGAACACTAACGAAAACTAGGATTTTACCTCTTTTGGGGGCAGCGTACCGGGATGACAAAGAGCCTAACAGAAAACTTCAAAATCACCTAGATCGTGAATATGTGTTGTTGGACTTTGAAACTGGAAGATCCTAACCTTAGGAGCTTTCAAATTGACCTAGCTTTTTCTGAAAATTGGCTCAAAGTTGAGAATCCTAGCTATATCCAAGATAGAGAACGACCTCCTAAACGAAAATTTAGTGTGTTCCTTTTGTGAGGAATCACTCCCCTTAACAATGGAGAAAGAGGAAAAATTTACAGGCAGGGATTAGGATCGAATTCAGGGGGAAAACTTGACAAATTTGGGTTTTGAATTTGAATTCAAATGTTGAGGAGGGTTCGCTGTCGTTTTGTTGGTCAAAGGGTTCTGATGCGCGAAGCTTTTGCTGTTGTTGTTCGCAGGTCGCCATTTTTTGGCTTCCGTTGTTGTTGTCGTTCTTCAGTGTTGAAGAAGAACGCGTGGGTGGGCATTCTGGAAAAGAACAACAAGAAAGTTGGCGCGGGAATGTATGTTTGGGGGATAAGTATATGTATGGATTGGCTGATTTTGTTTTTTTTTTTAACAAGAGTTGGGTCGGGTTTTGGGTTATCTTGGACTGAAAATTGGTCCAAAAATTGGACTAATTTTGAATTTTTGATCCAAAGAATAAGGGTTGGGGGTAGAGAACCAAATTGAGAGTTTAATCAATTTAAAAAATCATAATCAAGGTCAATTTTTTGATTTGAAAACATAGTTGAACCAAATTAGTTGATTAGATTGACGACGAGATGAATTAATATAAGTTAATTAGAGAGCTTCTTGAAGTGAATAACTAATTTAATTATCAACTCATTAATTTCAAAAATAATTTATAAATTAACTAATATAATTAACAAAAATAAAATCTTTTGAAACATTTTTTGAAAAATCATGAAAAAATAAAAACTAAATATGTAACTAGATATATATATATATACGAATATGTATATATATATAATTTTTAAAAGTTAAAATATTATATATATAAAAAGCAATGAAAATATGTGTATAATATATATATACATACACATATATACGTGTATATATATGTATATATATATAAATTTAAAAAGATAAAATATTATCTATAAAAATAATGAAGATATATATAAAATATATATGCATAAACACACACACAATATGTGTGTGTATAATTTAAAAGTCAAAATATTATATATAAAAAGTACTAAAAATGGGTATATAATATATATACATACATATATAATTTAAAAATCAAAGGATCGCCATTAAAAGATATAAAGAAATTCTGAATTTTTCAAAATAATTGTTTCAAATGGTTGAAAAATCGAAGAAATTCGATAACTAATTTATATTGTGGAGGGTAAAAATTGGATGTCAACACTTGTTATACCCTTAATAAAACAAAAAAAAATCCTAAAAAATACAATACGAGTGAAAAATAGTGGATATATATTTTTGGTATTTAAATGATATATATTTGATTTATTGGTAAGAACTTGACATACTCTTAATAAAACCAAAAAAAATTCTAAAAAAATACAACATAAGTGAAAAAACAATGGATACATATTTTTTGATATTTAAATAATGTATATTTGATTTATTGGCAAGAACTTGACATACCCTTAATAAATAATCAATATTCTTAAAAAATAATGCACACGTGAAAATAATATCATTGAGATCCCCTAAATAAAATCAATAATATATTGAAAAATTCTATTTTCTTAATAGTATACTGAATAATTCATTATTTGCATTTAATAATGGATATATATTTTGGATTTAAATGATATATATTTGGTTTATTGGTAAGAATTTGACATACCCTTAATAAAATCAACAATAATCTTAAATAATACAACACACGTGAAATGATATCACTTAAAAATCCTCTGAATAAAAAATCAGCAGTATACTGAAAATTCAGTATATTTCATTTTATACTATCAATAATATACTATCAACATATCTACCTATATAAATAATTTTTTTATATGCAATCTGTCAAAAATAATTAAAAAAATTAAAAAAATAAAAATCGATATTAATCATGAATACTACAAAAAATTTAAAAAATTAATATAAAAAGAATCATAAATAAAGGAACAAAATAAAAAAAATGAATGTATAATATATTAGATATCATAAATAAATGAAAAACATTTCATAAAAAATTGACTCCTTAAATATAGCATTAAATGTCTCCTTAAAAAAATTCAATCAGTAAAAAATTCAAAAATAATTAAAAAAGAAAAGTCCTAATAGGATTCCTAGATAATTATTTCATAATAAATGGTAAAATTTAATTAAAAATGAAAATAAATTAAAATAGGATTCCTAGAAATAATTTTTTTTTTACATCTATGCAATCCGTAAAAAATTAAAAAGACTAAAAAAAATTGATTATTGATCATGAAGATTACAAAAAAGAAAAATTGAAAAATAAAATTAATCTATAAAGAATCATGAATAAAGGAACAATTTTTTTTTTTTTAAAAATAATATATATTATATACGAAATGAGACTCATGCTTTGTTATTAGTTAAGAAAAATCACTAGCATTGAATAAGAAAAGTGTGTATTTAATAATTTATCATTTTTTGTAAATAATTTGTTATTCATTGTAATATTTTACAAAATATCTACATATGATCTAATAAGTAATCTAATAACTACATATTAGTTATTACTTTTACTAATTATTACTTGAGAGTTGAGATGTTAAAACTAATTTAGTTGCAATTGGAGAAGTATAAAAAGTTTTAGTGTTATGACTTTGAGTGTTAATTATATTGTCGCTTGCAATCACTTTCATTATCCTGAATCTAAAGCAAAAGTTTTAAAATATTTAATTATTTTTAACCATATTTTTTTATATGATTCAATAAATTTTTGATTAATTTTCATAAAATGAAAAACCTATCCATTGTGATGAAATGACAATTAGTTGTCCATGTATTAGCTTGCCAAGTAAGCTCTTCAATGCAACTTAGCAAGAAAGCCCTCCACGTATGGTAATAGTGGCTTATCTTAAGAGCTTCCAATTCTCTCCATTGTAATAGTATCCTCCTAGTAGTTACTATTCTTTGGATGTATATATGGCTTCTAAGTGAGGTGACTTAAATATAAAAAAAACTTACAAAATAAGAATGATAAAAAAGGTTTCCCTACTTTTACTTCTTGGTCCATTCTAGTTAGAAACTTGTAGTTATTTTATAATACTTTTGTTTATTCCCCAATACGTTATCAACACGAAATTCTGTCCATTTTCAAATTACTTTAGATAGGTAAAAGGATAAGACTTTTATATTGATAAGAATGTCTAATATTATTAAACTTGAATTTACTGCTCTTGATATATCAGGAAAAGATTATTCATCGTGGGCAATAGATGCTGAAATTCATTTAGATGTGATGGATCTGGTAGACACCATCAAAGAAAATAATCAGGCATCTAGCTAAAATCGTGTTAAAGCTATGATCTTTCTCCGCCATCATCTTGATAAGGGATTAAAAATGCAATATCTTACTTTGAAAGTTTCCCTCATGCTGTAGAATAATCTTAAAGATAGATATGACCATCTGAAGTTGGTCATTCTTCCAAAGGCGCGTCATGATTGGCTAAATCTGAGGTTGATGGACTTTAAAACTATTACTGAATATAATTCTGCCCTGTATAGGATTATATCGCAGTTAAATTTGTGTGGAGAAAATGTTACAGAACATGATAAATTTGAGAAAACATACTCCACATTTCTTCTCGCAAATATGCTCTTGCAGCAGTAGTATCGGGGAATTAGCTTTAAAAGGTATTCTGAATTACTTTCGCACCTTATGATTGATGAACAACATAATGATTTGTTAATGAAAAGTCATGAGAGTCAACTCGGTGGTTTTATGACGCTCTCTGAAGTGAATCAAACACATTATAATCAATGAGAAAGAGGTCGTGGCCCCGGTCGTGATCGTAGTCGAAGAAGAAATTATAATCATGATGGTCATCTTGTATCGAGAAATGACCAACAATATAAAAAGAAGGGTGAAAAGCAGGATACGGTGCCAAAAAAGAATTCAGAAAGTATATGTCACAGATGCGGAGGGATAAGACACTGGTTGCGTACATGTTGATCATCCAAGTGTCTGGTTTAGCTATATCAGGCATCCTTAAAAAGGAGCGATAATAATCCAGAAGCACACTTTATCGCTGAAAATAATGTTGAACCCGTACATCAGACGAGTAATAATGGAGAGACAAATTTTATATCTAAAGATAACATTAAGCCTATGCATTTGGATGTCGTTAATTTTTTTGATCTCCCACAAGAAAAAATGATCACTGATTGAGTCTTTTGTAGTATAGATAACTTTCTTTTCTGTTTGTTTATGTTTGTTGATATGTCAATATTCCTCTAGTTTCTGTAAATAAATAAAGTATGTAATGACGTTTATTTAATAGTGATGCTTACTTTATTTTATTTTTGAAGAAAATATAGATATGCCTTAAATTTTATTTAAATCAATGATCAATCGTGAGGATATTTGTGTAATTGATAGTGGAACAACTCACACCATTTTCAAAAATGAGAAATATTTTTCGTACTTGATTAGAAGAAAAGCAAATGTTACTACAATCTCTGGTAATTCAAAACTGATTGAAGGCTCTGGAAAAGCTACTACATTTCTGCCTAAGGGGAGGAAACTTGTTATAGGAGATGCACTTTTCTCTTCTAAATCCCCAAGGAACTTGTTAAGTTTCAAAGATATCCGCTTAAATGGATATCATGTCGAGACACTAAATGAAATGAATATTGAATATCTTTGTATAACCAAAAGTGTCTCAGGCCGAAAACATATTCTGGAGAAATAACCGACCTTATCTTCTGGCCTATACCAGAAGTTTACTGATTTAAATACTTTTGTGCTATGACATGACTGAATAGGTTATCCTGGATCAATAATGATGAGACGAGTTCTTGAAAATTCAATTGGACATCCATTAAAGAACCTGAAAGTTCTTACAAATGATGAATTTTCATGTATTGCTTGCTATCAAGGCAAGTTAATTGCCAGACCATCACCCTCTGAAGGTTGACATCAAATCTCCTAATTTTCTAGAACGTATACACGGGGATATATGTGGATCCATTCATCCACCTAGTGGATCATTCAGATATTTCACGGTCTTAATAGATGCATCATCAAGATGGTCTCATGTATGCCTCTTATCATCTCGCAATTTGGCGTTTGCAAAGTTATTGATACAAATAATAAGGTTAGGGACGCAATTCTCAGATTATCCTATTAAGGGCATTCGCCTCGATAATGCTAGAGAATTTACATCACAAGCTTTTGATGATTATTGTCTATCAATTGGGATAAGAATTGAACATCCTGTTGCTCATGCTCATACTCAAAATGGCCTTGCAAAGTCATTTATTAAATACCTCCAATTAATAGCACACCCACTACTTATGAAGGCGAAATTGCCCACTACAGTTGGGGGTCACGCTATCCTACATGCAATAACCCTTGTTCTTCTCAGACCGACTAACTATAATAAATACTCTTCATCATAATTAGTCTTTGATCATGAGCTCAATATTGCTCATTTATGAATCTTTGGTTGTGCGACAGTATACATGCTTGTAGCACTACTACAACGTACTAAGATGGGACCTCAACGAAGATTGAGGATATATGTTGGATTTGATTCTCCGTCTATTATTTGTTACCTTGAATCACTGACTGGAGACTTGTTCACTACTCGATTTGCAGATTGTCGATTTGATGAAGTAATTTTCCCGCAGTTAAGGGGAGAGAAGGACCCCAAAAGAAAAATTGTGTGAAAAGTTTCATCACCATCTCATTTTGATCCACATACCCGTATATGTGAGTAGGAGGTCCAGAAGATCATCTACTTATCGCAAAATGCCAGATACATTTATTGATTTAAAATAGATAACTAAATCACATATCCCTGCAGTGAATGTTCCTATCCAAATTGATGTCCCCAAAGGACCATCTGCTAGTGTCATAACTTTTGAATCCCCAACACTCCTGAAGCGTAGTATACCGTTGGGTTCAAAGGATAAAAATTCGAGGAAAAGAAGCAGGAGAAATGATAAAGATGATGTTGTATAAGAATCTCATGAAGAGGTCCAAAAATTAATTAATCTTGATGTTCCTGAAGAAATCAGTAAACCCGAGATTCAAGTGAATGAAGAACTTGTAATAAGTTCTTTTGGTGATGGGATAAATTTAGATCGATCGAAAGTTATAGTGGATAATGTTTTTGCATACAATGTTACACTTAATCTTATGCAAGATAATGAAGATCTTGAGCCTAAATTTGTCAAAGAATGTCGACGAAGATATGATTGGTCAAGATGGAAAGAGGCAATTCAATCAGAAGTGAATTCACTTGCTAAACGTGAAGTCTTTGGACCTGTAGTCCAAACCCCTGATGGCGTAAAACCAGTTGGCTATAGATGTGTTTTTGTACGAAAGCAAAATGAAATTGTTAGATACAAGACACGCGTTATTGCACAAGGATTCTCTCAAAAGCCTGATGTCAACTATGAGGAAACATATTCACCTGTTATGGATGCAATAACTTTTCGATATCTCATCGGTTTAGCTGTACATGAAAATCTTAAAATATATTTAATGGATGTAATTGTGACTTACCTTTATGCTTCACTTGATAATGAAATTTACATGAGAATTTCAAAAAGATTCAAATTGTCTAACGCATGTAAATCTAAATCTCGAGAAATGTTCTCAGTCAGATTGCAAAGATCATATGGTCTGAAACAATCAGGATGCATGTGGAATAACCGTCTGAGTAAATACTTGCTTAATAAAGACTATATAAATGATGTCATTTGTGTCTTTATTAAGAAGACAAAATTGGGATTTGTTATACTCGCTGTCTATGTTGATGACATAAATCTCATTGGAACTCCTGAAGAAGTTCAAAGGGAAATTGAAATTCTAAAGAGAAAATTTGAAATTAAAGACCTCGGAAAGACAAAACTTTGTCTTGGTCTACAAATTGAACATTTAGCCAATGAGTTATTTGTCCACCAGTCTACCTACACTGAGAAAAATTTAAAATGATTTTACATGGACAAGGCGCATCCATTAAGTATTCCAATGGTTGTTTGATCACTTGAATCGAATAAAAATTCGTTACGACCTCCAGAAGAGAATGAAGAGCTTCTTGGTCCTAAAGTGCCATACCTCAGTGCTATCGGTGCACTTATGTATCTTACAAATACAACAAGACCTGATATAACATTTTCTATCAATTTACTAGAAAGATATAACTCTTCCCCAACACGAAGACATTGGAATGGTGTCAAACAGATTCTGCAATACCTAAAAGGGACTATTGATATGGGTCTGTTTTATACTAACAAAGATTATACAAATTTTATTGGTTATGCAGATGTAGGATACTTATCAGACCCACATAAAAAGCTCAATCTCAAACAAGGTGTTTGTTTATATACGGAGGAACTGTTATATCATGGCGGTCTACAAAGCAGTCCATTATTGCCACTTCTTCAAATCGCTGAGATAATAACGATTCATGAAGCAAGTCGAGAATGTGTTTGGTTGAGATCAATAATCCATTTCATCAAAGAAAGGTGTGGCCTGGGAAATAGTGCCAACGTACCCATATTCATATTTGAAGACAATGATGCTTGCATAACTCAGCTAAAAGGAGGCTTCATAAAAGTGGATAGAACGAAGCACATTTCACCAAAATTGGTCTTCACACATGATCTCCAGAAAAATGGTGATATTGACGTACAACGAATACGTTCAAGTGATAATCCAACAGATTCATTCACCAAAGCTTTGCCAGTCTCAACTCTGGAGAAGATGGTACACACGATTAGAATGCGGAGACTCCACCACCTTGATCGTGACCTTTAACAGGGAGAGTAGAATACGCATTGTACTCTTTTTTCCTTAACCAAGGTTTTATCCCACTGATTTTCTTGATAAGGTTTTTAACGAGGCAGTTAGCAATGCGTATCAGGTATAACTCTGTATCCTTGTACTTTTACATGGACTTCTAATAGGGAAGTGTGATGAAATGACAATTAGCGGTCCGTGTATTAGCTTGCCAAGTAAGCTCTTCAATGCAACTTAGCAAGAAAGCCCTCCACGTATGGTAATTAGTGGCTTATCTGAAGAGCTTCCAACTCTCTCCATTGTAATAGTATCCTCTAGTAGTTACTATTCTTTGGATGTATATATGGCTTCTAAGTGAGGTGACTTGTGTATAAAAAAAGACTTACAAAACAAGAATGATAAAAAAGGTTTCCCTACTTTCACTTCCGGGTCTATTCTAATTAGAAACTTATAGTTATTTCATAATACTTTTGTTTATTCCACAACACCCATAAGTTTATATAAAAATCATAAATTTAGTTAAAAGAAACTAAACAATCTATTCGATATGATTTGAAATAGCCCTCATTGTATAGACATGTATAGTCGGTGTATATTTGTGTATCATAATGTATATTTTGTGTATAGTCCATGTAGAAGTAATATACACTGTGTAGAAGTGTATACTTTCTATAACTTTTGACAAACCGTATTGTATATTCATGTATAGTTTCGATAATTTTGGGCTATTTTTTATGTAAATAAAACATGGACTACTTTTTTATAAATATTTTATTTATTTTGTATATCTAATATATATAAGAGGGAGTTTGCTTTACCATGAAACCAGTAGAAAACTGACGCGTGTTCTACTTGCATCAAACGTAGCAGCTTGACTTGGTGGTGAGAGTGTGATTTTGCATGTCAGGCTTCGCGAGTTCGAACCTATGCAGCAACAATTTTTTTTCCTGCATTTTTGCCCCTCAAGAGAACATCAACATATACTCTACATGGTCCAGAAATACCAACATTGACTGTTTGGTTTGTTAGCTGGAGCCTAGCAACGGACGTTGGGCGTCCTGAGTTCGAATCTCAGCAACAACATTTTTATTTTCTTTTATTTTTACATACCAACAATAGTGGGGCTCATTTACAACAATTAATTACTTAATCAAAAATTCAATTGATGTCAATTTTTTTTAAGATTAACATTAAATATACTATAAGTTGCAATAATTTGTAACTTAAATTTTTAAAAAATATACTCCCTCTGTCCATCTTTACTTGGCCCCTATACTATTTTAGGATGTCCAACAATACTTGTCCAATTTATGAAAT
>JBCEWC010011440.1:0-16698 GCA_038996855.1 Solanum aculeatissimum | reverse complement strand
GGGTTTAGGGGACCTTAGAAAGCCTAAAAGGGGCATAGGATCTAATTAAATTACAAATTAACCATTAATGAAATGGATTAACCCCTGAAATACAGTGCCACATGGAAGGACTACAGTGCCCGTACAATGGCACACGGTCCGTGTACCTGACCGTGTGACCATACTTGACTTCATCTTCATCTTGAACTCTCGAGGGATTTTCTGGAACACTTCACGGAGGGACTCACAGACTGTGTAGCTTCACACGGACCGTGTACTGGTCTGTGGAGCCACCCTTGTCCTAGATTCCATCCCCAAATTCTAGACAAATTTATGCCTCACTTCACGGGACCCCTCACGGGCCATGAAGTGGCTCACGGATAGTGGGGGTGGTCCGTGAGACTTACCTTAGTCCAATACTTGTCCCCCAACTCCTGGGAGCTCTCTGGAACCCTCCAAGGATACCCACACAGACCGTGGACCACCAAAATGGCCGTTGCCCAATCCTTAGCCCATTTCCAGAACCTCGTTTCCAGCGTCCTTCCAATTACGGACAGTCTCACCGCTTTGGCCATAACTTTCTCATAAAAACTCTTAATTGAGTGAAACCAATTGCGTTGCGAATATAATTAAAAGAGATTCAATTACATATATAGTATCTCATACAGTTCATTGCGTACCAAAAGTTATGATTCCTCAAAGTACACTGCCTAAAGGACCTCTCCATGACACCAAAAGGTCCATTTTGATTAATTCTCTAGGCCTCATCATATGAGACCCTCCATGACTCGTGGACTAATCTACAAGTCGTAGATGGGTCTCGTATTAGTTGCCAATGTCAAACTTGAGTCAGGACTTACATCCACAACTTCATCTATGACTCGTAATACATTCTACAAGTCATGATTGGGTCTCGTGGTTGCAAGTATAGTGGGCAAAATAGTAACCTTACACTATCCCACGAAGCCCTTTATGAGCCGTAGATCATTTTATGACTCCTAAGAAGGGTCTCGTATACCCAAATTCTTCCCAATTCAGTTTCTGAAATTTTTTCTTGTGTTCCTGATTGCATTTCATGGAACTAACCCATTTTGTGATTGTGTGTCTTGTACGTACTATGGCCCCTAAATCTGAAAAGAGGAAATTCATGCTATGAAGGCTTGGCTAAGAGATGAGGCCACAGATTCAAAGCATGCCCCCGAGTCTAGTGGCTGTATAAAGGAGCTAGGCATCCAACTAGACTCTGAAATAGAGCCACAACAGACTTGGGCATCCTCTAGGCATGCTATGTCATAGGCTATTGTGGTCCGCCTTCCCAGTCTGATGATGGAGGTAATCGGGCTAGAAGTAACATTCATATGACCTCCTCCAAGAGGGGTCCAAATCTAATTCTAAATAGGGTTCAAACTCCTCAGCATCCTTCATCCCTCATGCACCTGAGTCATCACCAGACATAGCAGACAGCAGGTGGTGCATCAAGGGCATGAAGACCACCTTTACGAAGGATATTGAGAGGAACGAGCATTACCGACTCGCTCATTCTATACTAGAGGAGTCTCGGGTTATCACCAGAGGACTCAAAGTATCCTAGGGGTGGAGGATACGATCGTATGGCATGAACTCCAGTGGTTGGCGCAGTAGGCTGAGAAGTACTCACCAGTATTGGTGAGGGAGTTCTATGCCTCCTACGCCACCATGATACACAACACTCTTCCCAAGGGGAAGAATCCCCTCAACCAACCCAGTCTTAAAGAGGTTAAAGTGTAGGGCCTGGTGGTCAATATATCAGAGGAGACCATCCAACGTATGCTATTCAGACCCGAGTTCACGACCCCCAGTTCTACAGCTGAGTTTGAACACAGAGTGGGGCAAGCATATGACTTGGGAGTTATGAAAGACCCAGAACACTGGGCCCATTTTTTGAGGTGGGTGGCTACCCACTTTACTTCTCCAAGACCAGACCCTATTTAGGTAGCCACACCTTCAGAGCCTATCGTCAAGGCATCCTTTCCCCGCCAAATTTTTGTGTGTGGTGGTGCGCTTGAGGATCTGGCCTACATTTGTAGAAAATACTTTAACACTGGAGAGATCCGTCTTGGTGGCCAGAATCTTAGCTGGCTTTGCTATCAACTGGGCCGCATTGATCATTGAGCAGATACATGAGGCAACGTTGAGAATGTAACGACTTGAAAATTTTTGAACTTCATAATGGTTGATCAAGGTTAGTTTTGAACTTTTCATGGTTGTATTCTTGAAGCCATGAGTTGTACTTAAGTGGCCAGATTCAAGGGAATTGTTTTGGTTTGAACTTATAAGGCCGTTGAGGAAGCACTAAATTTGAGAGAGCATATCTTTTGGTACATGATGAACTGTGTGGGCTATTATATATCAAATCTAAGAACTTTGAGTTATCTTCGCAACACAACTGGTTTTGGATAATTAGGAATTTGAATGTGAAAGTTATGGCCCTTGTAGTGAGACTTCCCATAATTGGAAATATGTTGGAAAAGGGTTCCGGATTGGGGTCTATGTGTGGTACCACGCACCGTTTGGTTGTCCACGGTCCGTGGTGATGTTTGTGGGTTGGTACAGTGTGATCCTGAGGGTTGGGAGCCAATCCATGGACCAAGTGTGACCCCACGGACCATTTCACGGTCCGTGAAGGGTCCCGTGAGTTTGTGCAGAGAGTTTCCAAGGTTCGGGGTTGGACTCCAGACCAAGTGATGCTCCACTTACCAGTACACAGTCCGTGAGGCCCCTCGTGAGTTGGTCTAGAAAGTCCCCCAAGAGTTCAATCCAAAGCCTAGACCAAGTGAGGTCTCACAGACAGGTTCTCGGCGTGAACCTGTAAACAGCCCCTAGAGGCTTTCTGTGAGGCATTGTTTTAGTGATCTAGTCCATTTTATTAATGGTTAATTCGTAATTTAATTAAATCCTATGCCCCTCTTAGCCTTTCTAAGGTATCCTAACACCCCTAAATCAAACCTTAATCCCCTTTTATCCATTCTAACACTCTTCAATCCTCACCAACATTCTCTCAATCCTCTTGACCTCCATTGATGAAAGATTGAAGAAATTGGGGAAAATCAACTTTCTTTTAAATTCATTCAATTCCCTTATCTAATCTCTAGGTATGTGAGTTTGATTCATGGATCCCCTTTCATCCATGAAGACCCAAGAACCCTCCTCTTTAAATTATGAATTTAAGCTTCGTTTAATTATGGGTTCTTTAAATTTTGATTTATTTCATTGCATTGAGTTGTGGGATTTAAAACTTAGGTGATTTAAGTTTGAATTTTATGGAATGTATGGAAATTATTGAAGGATCAATGTGCATGTCCCTTTAATGGTTTAAAATGCATGGGTAAATTGCATTATGTTTTGAATTGAGATTTTATCATGAATTTTGTTGAATTACCTATTGAATTATGGTTTAAGGTTTAAATCCTCCATTACCCATGCACTTTATTCCTCATTCATGGCATAAGCATTGAAGCATGGTTATGATGAAGTTCTTGTTAAGGGAATGGCCCTCATGTTTTGATATGATATGTTAAGGTTTGTGATCACATAGTCTCTTGATATGGCTCTTTGAGAAACATGGGTGTTTACACCAATATGATATGATAAGATGTGACAAGTATGGAGCTACTCTTATGTATAAGGTTTGACGTGAAAGTGTATTTGTCTTTTTAGCCCAATGAAACATGCTTATGATAGGTTTTTAACTCTTGTTAAGTATGCATAAGAGTAATGAAAGTGATTTGATTTTTGAGCCCAAGTAAGCATGATAGATGTTCAAGTGTCAAGTTTCTGTTTTAAAGCATGTATATGTATATGTATTCTTATGTGATGATGACTTAGTACCGAGAAGGATTGGAGTAGTAAGTGGGCAATTCCCAAGGGTCCCACTCCTTTCTCGAAACTATGTGCCAATGTAGGTATGCTATCAAAATTAGAGGCCCATAAGGTATGATTTGATATGATATGATATGATGTGATATGCTATGTTATGTAAATCCTTCTGAAATGGACGGGGCGTAAGGAAGGTGGCCATCACATCAAAATAGGAGGCCTGTAAGGTGTGGTGTAGATTACCTTTGGCAAGTAATATTCTCCAATACAATGGGAGACCTCATCGGGAAATTTCATGTTGTAGCTCACATGAGTTTGGATGTCGGTTATGGTTCCATTCCCTTTATACTATAAGCGTTATGGCATTTCATGCATCATGGTTATCATGGCATATTGATATACTATTCCTCCTTATATTCGCTTTCTATATATGTGCCCTTGTCCTCTAGGTTGTCCATAGGGTTATGTGCATAAGCATTTGCATGCCCGCATACTTAGTGCTTTATTGTGCTAACACATACTTTTTGTCTACATGTTCTAACCATGTAGGGACCGAAGGTGACTGTCATCCTCCGCTAGTTTTGGTTAATCAAGATTCAAAGTTTTGGTTGTGGTGAGCCCTATGTTCCAAGGGCAACATCCCATTTCATCTATCTATGTCTTTATTTATGTTTTCTTACTTTATGACTTGACGGTGAGCCCGAATTATGTCGAGGCCCCGCTCTATCTTATGTAGAGGCTATGTTGGACATGTTACACTCTTGCATGTTGTATTGTGTTTTGATGAGATGTTATGACTATTGAGATTTGGCTATAAGAATGATGTTTTGATTATGCTTATGATTATGCTTGGAGTTGTGAATGTTGGGAATGTGCTTATGTGGAAAGTCCCAAAACCCGGTGTGCCCCTATAGATTGAGTCCTACTTACCCGCCTCTAGAAATACTTGCTATGTGCTACGTGAATTATGCTTATCCTACTCCCGGCAACATCCCCATAGCTTGAGTCCAAAGCCCCAATTCCCTTAGAATTATGTGTTATGTGTTTACTTTTTCGCGCTCCCGAACCGATGATGTGTGTGATGATCCTATGATGGCTTGATCGAGGACCTTCGAGTTCTGTTTCTCCATGTCATATCTAGGCCCCACTCCCGGGTCGTGACACGAAGGGACCAAACCATACTCAAAAGCCTCAAAAATTGAACGAAAGGTCCTTCTAGAATAAACTCAAAATTCCTAATCAACCGGTGCAGTCAGAATTTTCATTTGAGACACGTTTCTCAAGGACATTGACTAAAGTCAACTATTTACCCATTCCAAAGGTTGAATTAGCAAAGCTTGATATAATTCCACCGAACATGTTTCTAGCCTAATTTGGCCATTCTGGAGCTGATGGAACCATTAGAATTTCACTCTAAGTTTGTTTACTAGGACTTTACCTGAAAATGTATTTTGCGATTATAATCTCTCCTTTAACTCCAAACACTGCATAAACGTTGAACGATTCACCCAATGGCCGAAAAATCGGTGTCAATAAGTTACAAATAGCCCACATGCACTATGCAAATGCTCAAAATGATGAAATATTCACAGAACCACATAAATGACCTAAAGGGTCATTGCAACATCCCCCACTAATAGAACTTTCATCCACGAAAGTAAAGATAAAAGCGTACCTGAAGACTCCCGTCTGAACCACATAGGGATCCAACCTTGAACTCATAGTAAAAAGTGAATACAACAGTCATAAGCATGCTCAACATCAAACAATAGTTCTGGCTGCCCCAACTAATCAGAAATATAATAATCTATCAGTATGCAATCGAGAATCACTATACCAATCCCAAAATAGCATAATACAACGTCTAAGAGTCTAACATGTCCAACATAGCCTCTACATAGATAGAACGGGGCCTCGACTTAATCCGGGCTCACTCTCAAGCCATAAAGAAAGAGAATAAAATAATACAAGGAAGAGAAAAGTAGATATTGCCTTTGGACAAAGGGCTCACCACAAGTAAGTAGCTTCAAGAGATAACTCATCGTGCAAAGGTAGATAGAGGTCGTCGTCGGTCCCTACATGGTTAGAACATGTAGACAAGAGTATGAGTTAGCATAATAAAACACTAAGTATACGGACATGCAAATATGTGCACATGAGCCTATAGTGACCTACATGGCAAGGGCACATACATAGAAGAGGATATAAGAAAGACCAATATATCAATATGCCATGATGATCATGATGCATGAAATGCCATAATGCTTATAATATAGAGGGGATGGAACCATAACCGACATCCAAACTCATGTGAGCTACAACATTAACTTGCCCAATGAAGACACCCATTGGATCGGAGAAGATTACTTGCCAAAGGTAATCTACACCACACCTTACGGGCCTCCCATTTCAATGTGATGGCTACCTTCCGTACGGGTCTCCCATTTTGGACGGATTTACATAACATGGTATATCATATCAAAGCATAGCTTACGGGCCTCCCATTTTGATAGCAACCTATACTGGCACATTGTTTCGGAAAAAGAGTGGGACCCTTGGGGATAGCCCACTTACTACTCCAATCCTTCTAGGTACTAAGTCATCATCCCATAAGAATACGTATACATATACACACTTTTATAATGGAAACTTAACACATGAACATCAAATCATGCATACTTAGGCTTAAAAGCCAAATCACTTTCATTACTCTTATGTATGCTTAACAAGAGTCAAACACATTACATAATTATGCATCATAGGCTAATAGCCAAATAAACTTTCATATCAAATTTATGCATAAGAGTAGCTTCATACTTGTCATACTTGTCATATCATATTAGTGTAAACACCCATGTTTCTCAAAGAGCCATATCATAGAATTAGTGTGATCACAACTTAGTCATAACCCATACTTGTTCAAAATCATAGTCATAGACATGTTTGGGACTTAGCCCACATCAAAACGTTCATAAACAATATCCATGATCATGCATGCAATGCCATAAGGAACAATGAGAATAACGTAGGTACTAGAATTCATACTTTAAATTCAAATCAAGAGAAATTCATAACAAATTCAAGTTAAATCAACCTTCAAACCACCATTTAAATACTACCCATGCATAGTTCAAGTGTAAACGGACATGCATAACTTGATCTTCATCAAAGACATTAAACTTCATAGAATTCAAACTTAAATAAACTTTAAATGTCAAGACCCAGATAGGGGCCTAGATGTGACATGGCGAAGGAGAAACCGAAAGTCCTCTATCAAGCCATTGTAGCATCATCACACACATCATCGGTTCAAAAGCGCAGAAGTAAAACACATAACACATAAGCTCTAAGGGAATCGGGGCTTTGAACTCAAGCTATAGGGATGTTGCAGGGAATGGGATGAACATGATTTCACATAGCACATAACAGTTATCTCTAAGGGGCGGGTAAGTACGACTCAAGCTATGGGGGCACACCGGGGTTATGGGACTTTCCACATAAGCATATAGTCATAAACAATTCTAACATAAAGTCATAAGCATAATCAATACCATTTCCATAATCAAGGCTCATAATCATAAATCTCAATAGTCATAATATACAAAAAAATTACAAACCAACCTTTAAATCATCATTTAAGTAATACCCATGCATAAATAAATAGTACAAGGACGTGCATAACTTGATCATCATCAAAACCATTAAACATTCATGAAATTCAAACTGAAACAAATTTTAAATCACCTAATTTCTACAACACATAACCCCAATCAATTACATACTTCAAAATTTAAACAACCCAACCTTAATTAAAACATAAAAATCAAATTTAAAGAGGAGGGTTCTTGGGTCTTCATGGATGAAAGAGAATCCATGAATCAAACCCACATACCTTGCAATTGACCAAGGGAATCGAAGAATATCAAAAGTCTTTTAAAACTCATGTCAAAACATCATTTAAATCATTTTCATGCTCATGAATGCATGCAATGTCATGAAACTCAAGAAACAAAGAATGAGGACAAATAAAAGATTGAACCTAGTACCTTAGGCTTGAGTAGATTGGAAGAGGTAAAGATATCGCTCCATCATGTCCAACTCTGCTTCCCACGTTGCACTCTCCACATCTTGATTCCTCTAAAGTACCTTGACCGAAGCTACCTCCTTATTGTGAAGTTGCTTCACTTGTTGATCCAAAATCTCAACCGGCACCTCTTCATAAGTCAAGTTCTCTTCAATCATCACACCCTCCAAAGGTGCAATTGCCTTAAGGTCACCAACCAACTTACTCAATATAGATACATGGAAACTCAGATGAATGGAGCTCATGTCCTAAGGCAAATCCAACCTATATGCTACATTGCCAACCCTTCCACAATCTCATAAGGTCCGACGTACCTTGGGCTCAACTTGCCTATTCTGCCAAAACGCATTATGCCCTTCATGGGGGACACCTTCACATACACCCAATCACCAACATGGAATTCAAGGTCCCTCTTCCTAACATCCGAATAAGACTTTTGGTGACTTTATGTCGTCTTCAACCTTTCCCGGATCAACTTCACCTTTTCAATAGCCTCAACAACCAAGTCCGGGCCTAGCAAGGTTGCCTCACTTATTTCAAATCAACCAACCGGAGACCTACATCTCCTACCATACAAGGCCTCAAAAGGAGCCATACCGATGCTAGCATGGAAACTATTGTTGTAAGCAAACTCGATGAGAGGTAGATGATTATCCCAATTTCCCTTAAACACTAACACACAAGCTATGAACATATCCTCCAAGGTTTGAATTATTCTTTCGGCTTGCCCATCGATTTGAGGATGAAATGCGGTACTCAACTTGACCTTAGTACCAAGTCCCTTTTGGAAGGACCTCCAAAAATGAAAAGTAAATTGGGTACTACGATCCAATATGATAGACCTTGGCACAACATACAATCTCACCAATTCCCATATGTACACCTTAGCATACTCTTCCGCACTATAGGTAGTCTTGACCAGTAAGAAGTGAGCCGACTTAGTCATTCTATAAACCACCACCCACATGGAATCAAATTGTCTCCGAGTGCGGGGTAACCCAACCACAAAGTCCATGTTCACATCTTCCCACTTCCAAGTAGGAATTTCAATATTTTGTGTCAAGCCATGGGGCCTTTGATGTTCTACTTTCACTTGTTGACAATTAGGACATTCCGCTGCGAATTTAGCCACATCCTTCTTCATACCATGCCACCAATACAACTCTTTCAAATATCGGTGCATCTTGGTAGACCCAGGATGAATAGAATATTGTGAATTATGAGCTTCTCTCATGATCATTTCCCTCAATCCATCCACATCCGGAACACAAATATGATCTTGGTACCGAAGCACACCATCTCCGTCTTGGGAGAAAACCTCAATCTTACCATCGACAACCAACTTCTTCAACTCCACTAAGGAAGGATCTAGATCTTGTTTAGCCTTAACATAAAATACCAAAGCGGACTCAGACCCACCTTGCACAAGGATTCCACCATTGTCAGATTCGACCAACCTCACACCTAACCTAACCAAATGGTGCACCTCCTTTGCTATCTCTTTCTTTCCCTCATCCACACGTGTCACACTTCCCATGGAGAGTCTACTAAGAGCATCCACCACACTATTAGCCTTACTGGGGTGGTAAAGGACACTCATATCATAATCTTTAAGAAGTTCCAACCATCTCCTTTGCCTCAAATTAAGGTCCTTTTGGATAAACACATATTGTAAGCTCTTGTGATCGGTAAAGACATCCACATGTACCCCATACAAATAATGCCGCCAAATTTTCAAAGCAAACACTACCGTCGCTAATTCAAGATCATGAGTCGGATAATTTTGTTCATGTACCTTCAATTGCCGAGAAGCATAAGCTATCACCTTACCATGTTACATAAGTACACAACCCAAACCAATACGTGATGCATCACAATAAATCACAAACCCATCTAAACCATTAGGCAAGGTCAAAATCGAAGCCTATGTAAGTTGATCCTTCAAAGCTTGGAAACTTTTCTCAAATTTATTTGTCCACACAAACTTGGCCTTATTTTGAGTCAATTTGGTCAATTTGAAGACCTGATTCATGAGATCCATAAACACCGCCGGAGAATTTGTCAACCCAAATGACATCACCACAAACTCAAAATGACCATAAAGAGTTTGGAAAGCCATTTTTGGAATATCACACTCCCTCACCTTCAATTGGTGATATCCCGAATGAAGATCTATTTTGGAGAAATGAGTAGCTCCTTGAAGTTGGTCAAACAAATCATCAATCCTAGGTAAGGGGTACCTATTCTTAATGGTCATCTTGTTAAATTGCCTATAGTTGATACATATTCGGAGAGACCCATCCTTCTTTCTCACGAACAACACCAGAGCACCCCAAGGGGAAATGCTCGGTCTAATATGCCCTTGCTCTAACAAATCCTTCAATTGGTCTTTCAACTCCTTCAATTCCGTCGGGGCCATACGGTAAGGAGGGATAGAAATGGGTTGAGTATCCAGAAGAAGGTCTATACCAATATCCACTTCTCTATCGGGAGGGATATCGGGCAAATCCTCAGGAAACACATCGGGGAACTCTTTTACAACCAAAACCGATTCAAGCCTAGGTAACGCACCCTCTATATCTCTAACCCACACGATATGGTAGATGCACCCTTTTCCAATCATCTTCTGGGCTTTAAGGTAGGAAATAAATCAACCCTTAACCACAGAATTGCTACCCTCCCACTCAAAACCGGGTTCATTAGGGACTTGGAACTTGACCCACCTAGTTCTAGAATCAATTGAGGCATATGATGCATGTAACCAATCCATCCTAAGAATGACATTAAAATCATATATTTCAAGTTCTACAAGGTCACCAGGGAACACTTTATGCAACACCGACATGGGACAATCCCTATACACTTTTCGGGCCACAATAAAATCACCCACGGGAGTATACACCGAATAAGGTTCCCTCAAGGTTTTGGAACTCAATCAAAATTTAATAGCCAATAAAGGAGTCACAAAAGATAAGTTTTCACCCAGATCAAGTAAAACATAAGCATCAAAGTTAAAGATTTTCAACATACCCATCACGATGTCCATAGCTTCCTCCACCTCTTGGCGACCATGGAGAGCATAGAACTTGTTGTTTCTAGGAGCACCACCCACCAAAACCTATGGCGTCTTTTGACCACCGGGAGCCACTTGATCTTTCTTGGCACCCCTTGGACAATCGGCAACCTTGTGGTCCAAACTACCACATCAATAGTAAGCACCTGAAACATTCCTACAATCACCCATATGATGCTTTTCGCATTGGACACAAAGAGGAATTTAAGGACCACCCCCAACTTGTGCCTTAGGAGGAGGCACTCTCGGATTTGCAACCCTCATATTCGAACCTTGGCTTTGATGGAATTGGCCAAAACCACCACTACCACCTCTTGAGTTGGAGAATCCACCATCAAATCGGGCCCTCTTTGCTTCATGCACTCTTTTTTCCTTAAGTTTATCTCCCTCAATTTTCTCAGCATAAGTTATGAGCTGAGAGATATCCATGTCACGGATGAGCATAGCGATCCTACATTCCTTCACCACCAAGTCCTAAACACTCGAAATGAACTTGTGCATTCTTGCACGGGGATCAGAGACAAGAATTGGAGCATACTTGGAGAGTTTAGTAAACTTGAGGGTATAGTCCTTAACGGTCATACCACCTTACCAGAGATTGATGAACTTGGTTATTTTGGCCTCCCTAAGCTCAAGTGGAAAGAACTGATCAAGGAAGGCCATCTTGAATTCCTCCCACCCAACCTTAAAATCCATCATCCTCTAAAAAATCCATTGGTTGTAACATACTTGTACCACATCCATTAGTTGATAAGCCGCTATCTCCGCCTACTCCTCCGAACCATTACCCATGATAGTTAATACCTTGGTGAGTTCATCAATGAACTCTTGAGCATCCTCATCAACCTTAGAACCATAGAACTCTGAAGGGTTCATACGGGTGAAATCCCTCACCCTTGAAGCCGGAGTACCAAAGTTCACGGGATTCATCGGATGGGCTTGGTTGTCCACAACTTGAACCAACATAGATACCACATTTCTGAATTTGTCATGGGACACTTGCTCCTCTACCGGTTCCCAAAGAGCTTGTTCCTCAATTCCGGGAGCCTGACGGGGAGGGGTGCTCTTCTGGGAGGCATATTCTGAAAGAGAGACAAGAAATAAGAGTTTAGAGAAATCTCATAAAGGGCACAAGACACGATACAAGAGATACTGAAGTGATAAATTCCTAAAATATCATCATAGCCTCTCACTCATAGGTATGGCGCGCATCACACCCATGAACTAGACTCTAAGTGATTTGGCATGCTGGACTCTGAGGATCATTATAAACCTAGGGCTCTGATACAATCTTTGTCATGACTCGGATAGGGGCCTAGATGTGACATGGCGAAGGAGAACTCGAAATTCCTTGATCAAGCCTTCATAGAATCATAATACACATCATCGGTTGGGAAGCTCGGAAGAATCGGGGCTTTGGACTCAAGCTATGGGGATGTTGCCGGGTGTAACAACCTGAAAATTTTTGAAACTCCTTATGGTTGGTCTTGTATGATGTTATACTAGTCATTGTTAAAATTTGGTAGCCACGGGTTGAGTTTAAGTGTCCGAACGCAAAATGGATCATTTTGGAGCCTTGAGAGGCCGTTTGGACAGTGAGCTTCACAGAACCATAAATTTTGATGTGGGTTGAACCGTGTGAGATAATACATATTAAATTGAATCTCTTTGAATTATCTTGGCAAATCAACTAGTTTCACGCATTTCCAAGTTTGTATGAGAAAGTTATGGCCCAAACAGTAAGACTGCCTGAAATTTGAAAGACACTGGAAAGGGGCCCTGAAAATGGCCCAAGGCATGGGATACGGACCGTGAAAATGTTCACGGTCTATGTGGGGTTCCGTGAGATGGACCATAGAGCATGGGGGGGCCAGGACCCACCCCAAAAACTAAGTTAGGGTTCACGGTCCATGAGACCTCAAACGGACCGTTTGGTGGCCCGTCAAGTGGGGAAGAGCCTTGGCCAAGCTGTGGGCTGATTATTTGACTACGTAAAGGCTGATGGAGCATCTCGACAGACCGTGAGATATGTAAAGGACCGTTTGGGCCACCGTTTGGCCCTGGGTTCAGTGAATTTTCCGCCTCTTTAAGGGTTATGTCGTAATTTGGTTGATCCCTAGGCCCTTTTTAGGCTTCCTAAAGCCCCTTAAACCTATTGGATATAACCCTGACTCTCATTCATATATTTTTAACACTTTTAAACTTCATCAAAGTCTCTCAAGCACCAAGAACACCATTGTTGAAGCTTTGAAGAAAATTTGGGGAAAACGTTGGATTCTTACACCTTTCTTCAAATGATTGCTTGGATAAGAGGTATGTGGGATTTGATTCAAGGGTCCTCTTTTATACTTGAATACCCAAGAACCCTAACTCTTTAAATGTGATTTTAAGCTTTTAATTAAGTTATGGGTTCTTCATTTAATGTTGCAGATTAGTGTTGGGAATTGAGTGTTGTAGTTATTAGGTGATTTAAACATGATTTTAAACTTGAATTCATGGATGATTATTGAAACCCTTATTGATCAACTTTCATGTCCCCTTTCATGATTTAATTAAGCATGGGTAACTTTCATTATGGCTTGTTCATGGATTTCTACATGATTTATGATGAAATATCTTTCAAATTGTGAAATAAAGTCTTGTTTTCCTTACCCATGTTCTTGTATCTCATTCATAGCATGTGCTTGGTTATTGTTATGATGAAACTCTTGTTCCTATGGAACACATGTATTAGAAACTCTTTGTCCCTATTCGACCCATGATGAAACTCATGAATTGAAACTATTGTTCCTTTGGAACCCATGATTTGAAAACTCTTGGCTTGTAGTCACATATATTTCTTTGAAATGTTTTGAAAGTGAACCTTTTCGAAATGGGTATGATTTCCTGTAAGGAATGTGGTTTTGGAAAATGTTTTGAATGTGAACCTTTCTAAAATGGGTATGGTTTCCCGTAAGGAAGGAGGCTTGGCTCTTTGACCATCTTGGGTGCTTGCACCATCTTGATATGACATGATATAGAACTACTCTTTGCATGAAGCATGGAATGAAGGTTGATTTGGCTTTTAGCCCCATGATGCATGATTTTGAACTATGTTAAGCTCTTGTTAAGTATGCATGTAGTATTTGAAAGTATGTTTGGCTCCCAAGCACATGATGCATGATATGAAGTTTAAGTATCAAGTTCCCGTTTCTAAGAACGCATGCATATATCTATCTATATATATAAGTATTCTTGTGGGATTATGGCTTAGTACCGAGAAGCATTGGAGTAGTAAGTGGGCTATCCCCAAGGGTCCCACTCCTTTCCAGAAACCATGAGCCTACATGGATTGTTACCGACATGGGTGTTATTTCCCGTAAGGTATGCTTTGATACCGACATGGGTGTTGTTTCCCATAAGGTATCCCATGATATGATATGTTATGTTTTATCTTGAAATCCTCCGAAATGGGTGTTGTTTCCCTTAAGGTAGGTGGCCATCCTCCGACATGGGTATTGTTTCCCGTAAGGTATGATGTAGATTACCCTTGGCAATTAATCTTCTCTTACCCAATGAGGGGTCGCATTGGAGAAAGTTCATGTTGTAGCTCACATGCATTTGTGATGTCGGTTATGGTTCCATCCCCTCTATACTACACATTATGGCACTCATGCATCATGGCTCACATGGCATATTGTATATATATATATATCTTGTTACTTCCTATATTCATTTCTATATATGTGCCGTTGTCATGTAAGTTGTCATAGGTTCATGTGCATATTCATTTGCATGCCCGCATACTTAGTGCTTAATTGTGCTAACACATATTTCTATTTACATGTTCTAATCATATAAGTGCCGGCGATGACTTCTACATTCCACCAAATGACGTGTGATCATTCTTGAAGATTTGTAATAGTGGTGAGCTCTTTTGTTCAAGGGAAATAGCCATTTTCCATCTACCAAGTTTTATTTTATTGTTTATTTCCGTTATGTATTGAGGGTGATCCTCAAATTATATTGAGGCACCGTTTCATCTATGTAGAGGCTTATGGACAAACTCTAAACTCTTGTACTCCGACTTGAACGTTGAATGTTATGTTTATGAAAGCTTTATTTATTAGACTTAATTATGAGTATTATCATTTACTATTCTTATGATCTGAATGTTGGGGATTTGAATGACTATGTGCTTATGTGATAAGTCCCATTATCCCGGTGTGCCCCCATAGTTTAATTACCATTTCCCGTTCCCTTAGAGATTATTGATATGTGTTACGTGAACTCATGTTTATCTCATTCCCGGAAATTTCCCCATAGCTTGAGTCTTAAGTCCCGAATCCCTTAAGATATATATGTTATGTGTTTATATTTTGCGCTTCCAAACCGATGATGAGTGTAATGATGCTATGATGGCTTGATCGAGGACTTTCGGGTTCTCCTTCGCCAGGTCACATCTAAGCCCCTATTCGGTTCGTGACACTGGGAATAGGATGAACATGATTTCACATAGCACATAACAATTATCTCTAAGGGGAAGGTAAGTAGGAGTCAAGCTATGGGGGCACACCGGGGTTATGGGACTTTCCATATAAGCACATAGTCATAAACAATCCCAACATCAAGTCATAAGCATAATCAATACCATTCCCATAATCAAGGTTCATAATCATAAAATCTCAATAGTCATAATATCTAACAAAATTACAAAGCCTACGTACAAGAGTTTAATTTCTCCAACAAGCCTCTACAAAGATAAAGCGGGTCCACGACATAGTTTGAGGCTCACCCTCAATACATAAGTAAAGGAAAACAAAAGAAATACTAGCTATATAGAAATTGGCTATTTCCCTTGAACAAAAAGTCTCACCACAAGCAATGAACTTCAAGATTATCACACGTCGTCCAGTGGAATGTAGAAGTCGTCTCCAGTTCCTACATGGTTAGAACATGTAGACAAGAGGATGGGTTAGCACAATTAAGTACTAAGTATGCGGGCATGCATATGCATATGCACATGAACATATAACAACCTACATGGCAAGGGCACATATATAGAAGTTAATATAAGAAAGGAAAATATATCAATATGCCATGAAATCAAGATGCATGAAATGCCATAATGCTTAATATAGAGGGGATGGAACCTTAACTGACATCCAAATCCATATGAGCTACAACATGAACTTGCCCAATGAAAGCCCTCCTATTGGATCGGAGGTGATTACTTGCAAAAATTAATCCATACCACACCTTACGGGCCTCCCATTTCGGTGTGATGACCACTTTCCTTATGGGTCTCCCATTTCGTAAGGATTTACACAACATAGCATATCATATCATATCAAAGCATACTTTACGGGTCTCTCATTTTGGTAGCAACCTATGGAGGCACATAGTTTCGGAAAAGAAGAGGGACCCTTGGGGACAACCCACTTACTACTCCAATCCTTCTCGGTACTAAGTCATCATCCCACAAGAGTACGTATACATATACATGCTTTTAAAACGAAACTTGACACTTGAACTTCAAATCTTGCATACTTGGGCTTAGGAGCCAAACATACTTTCAATACTCTTATGTATACTTAACAAGAGTCAAACATCTTTCATAATCATGCATCATAGGCTAGAAATCCAAACAATCTTTCATGTCAAACTTCATGCATAAGAGTAGCTCCATTCATATCATATCATGTCATATCATATTGGTGCAAGCACC
>JBCEWC010011439.1:0-16699 GCA_038996855.1 Solanum aculeatissimum | reverse complement strand
CCGAATTAGAAATTGTTACACTTTGATAGTGAATTTAGGGTTTACGAGATGGGAGAGAAAGCAAAAACGAAGTAGCTTGCGGGTAATTTGCACACAAGAAGCGAGAATATAGCTCTGGTAGATTAAGAGAAGAAGGAAAGGGCAGAAAGGGCAGAACGGACAGAAAGGGTAGAAATGTCATTTGCATACTTTTTAATTTAAAAAAAGGTATTTTTGCAACACTTTTGTTAATGGGGGCAAAAAATAAAGACCAGTCCAATATGGGTACATTCCATGTAATTTTCTGGGGCTGAATGTCCAAAATTATAACAAATAGCCAAAGGTCAGTCGGATGACTACTTTTCATAATTTAAAAAAATGAACTATTTTTTGTGTAAATAATTTTTCTTTGTGGCTTGTGGGTGTAATTATCCCAAGAAAAGTTACTACTATTTTTTCACTTCTTGCTATTTAAGTTTTATTCTTTATTCATTATCTTTATTTTTTATTAAAATGGCTCCTTTAGGTCTCTAGTGTAATTTACTTACTACCAAGTGGCCAAATATTAAATAATAATTTTCTTTAAAAAACTGGCTATATCTTAAAAACAGTACCGCTAACATTGGCTTTTTGTGCACATGGGCGCCTGAGACAAAACAAGAAACAGATTCAAAATTGAACAGCCTCTCCGATTATCGATTCTCTCGTTGTTTTGTGCTTAAATTAAAATTTCCGAGACCCTCATTTCTTGGTTGAAAGCAAGATTTCATCTTTGGTAACATTTGATTTTGCAAATTTAAGCAATTGGGTTTTCAATATTATTATTAATTGTGCCTTCAAGTGAATCTAAATTGATTTCATATGTTCTCTGTAGCAGAGTCGATGTTGTTGTTGTTGTTTAAGTAAATCATAGTAATAGCATCCTAGGACATTCAAAATTTGAACTTTGTACTGCTAAACCCATTTGAGTATCTGGGTTCAAAATTTGAACTTTGTTTGTCAGAACCCATATCTCATACTGTGCAAGTAGTGATTAGGGGAAATGGCAACTTGGATTTACGTGAAAAGACCAAGAAATGGGTACTTGAGTTTGTGTGATGCAATGTTTAATTTTCATTTTGTGCGAATGTTTTCTTTATGGTCAATGAAGAAAGATCCTGATCTTGAAGCTGCATTACATAGAAACCGTCGATGGGTAGTTAATAATCAGATTAAAAACATTATTATGAGATGTCCTAATCAGGTTGCATCAGTAAAGTATCTGCAGAAAAAGTTCAAGACTCTTGATCTTCAAGGCAAAGCTCTAAATTGGCTTAAAAAATACCCTTGTTGCTTTGAGGTCTATCTTGAGAATGATGAGTATTATTGTGGGATGACTAAAAGAATGATGTTTTTGACTCAAGAAGAAGAGTCTGTAAAGGATATGCAAGAACCATTATACGCAGAACGACTAGCAAAGTTGTTGATGATGACCCGTGATCAAAGGTTGAATGTTATGAAACTTAATGAACTGAGGAGAAATTTTGGATTTCCTGATGATTATTTGCTCAGAATTGTGCCCAAGTACCCTCAGATATTTAGAGTTGTTAACCACACTGGGAGGCGGAGTTCAATGGAGATAGAGCTCACAGCCTGGAATCCTGATTTAGCTGTTTCTGCAATTGAAACAGCGGCTAAAAAGGATGATCGAGAGCCATGCTTTCTGTGCTCGTTGCCTCCAACTTGGGTCAATTCATTGGAAAGGTTTGAAGATTTTAATTCTACTCCATATATTTCACCTTATTCGGGACTTGATGGTTTAGTGGAGGGTTCAAAGGAAATGGACAAGAGAACAGTGGGGCTGGTGCATGAATTATTGTCATTGACCTTGTGGAAAAAAGCTTCAATTTTCAAATTGGGCCATTTTAGAAGAGAACTATGTCTACCAGAGAAATTAAATGTTTTTCTGCTCAAACATCCTGGAATATTCTATGTTTCTAATAGATACCAGATCTATACAGTTCTCCTGAGGGAAGCATATAATGGGTCTGAACTGATCGAAAAGGATCCTCTTCTTGTTGTCAAGGAGAAGTTTGGAGAATTAATGCAGGAGGGACTCCATGAATACAATCGAAGACATTATCTATTAAACTTAGAAAAGAAGAGGAACAGAGGCATGATAATGCCAAAGCCAGAGAAAAGGAGGTACCAAAGAGACGAAACATCTGAACAAGATAAGGAAGGAGGAGATCTAGGTGGCATATTTGATCCGGAAGAGAGAAAGCGGTTTTACAAAGTTCTATTTGATGATAATGCTCCCTAAGCAATGGAAGATGTAAACATATCCATATTAACATCAGTGATAAAGGTTCATCAGTATTACATGCAGATTCTATTATGTCCATAGACAATAGATCTTTGCAGAGTTACATTTATCAACACAAAAATGTCTAAAGCTAAATTTTCCTTGCTTTTGCATATATACTGATTCTCTTGTCTAGATTATCTCTCTGATCTCCTTGTGCCTCTCACTGTTGCCCTGCCAAGAAAAGCTTAGAAGATGAGCGAAAAGAAGCAATTAGGATGAGCTCCGTTCTTTCTCCTTATTTATTTGTTTTCAGGTAAAGATTGGCTACTTTTGAATGATGATATATGTCTGCCGCTAATCTGCTCAATTTATTTTGTAAACCTGTCTTTTTGTTGTTGAGAGGTTATTAGACTTACAAATTGATTTTTCGTCTCTCAAGAAATAGAGAAGGATATTGTGCCACTTGCATAGTTCATTCCACGCCATCTTCATATTTTATACTCTTCGTGGCATTCTTAATGTAATGTGCCTTTTTCTTTTCTTCTAAGTTAAAACTTTGAACAAGTTTGAAATACATTTAACTTCTCTGGTAAAGCCATATGTTTTACTGTGGATTCATTATTTAGGATTCCACTACTTCAGCATTCTTGAGCACTTTCAGTTGTATAAGTTGAGGGCTTTTCGATTTGTAATTCCCCAAACTGGGGGCTATGAAGGACATTAGCCAGAAGTTCTACTTTACTGATCAAATAGAAAATGTGATCTTTCTTTTTTGAAAAAGGTCAAGTTTTATTAATAAAGTACGAAGAAGGTACAGGAATTAGAATAAACAATAAAACACCCACCAACAGACTATCAAGTAACCTGATAGAAACTAAGATGAAATGAGAAGAGAATGAAACTTTACTTGTTAAATAAAGTGCAAGAATCTTAAACACTGTGTTAACCAATAACTATGTCCATACGGAGTGGACAAATTTTGAGATACAAAGATAATGATAATACTTTTTTTTTAACAGAATTCTCCTAAATACACATATTTATACTAAACATAAAGATAACTCCAAACAGATAGAGATAGAAATAGTTACTGTTGCTGGTAATAAGTGTTGCTTATAACTGCTATAGATAACTAATGTTTATATATTTTATCCTATTAAAAAAAATAATAATAAGACAGATTATCTTCACATGCTTGTCTAGATTTTATTCTAGAGTAAGTTTGTAAAGAAGCATTCGTTCAGTGCATCTCCCCTGAAAAGTCGCCTTGTCCTCAAGACCCAAAAAAAAAAGAGAAGTACTAAAAATACCTTCGAACTTGGCACAAATTATTAGTTTCATCCCTAAAATATTGATAGGCTTAAAAACACCCTTTAACTTGGCGAACTAAGTTTAAATACACCCTCGAACTTGCCACGAATTATAAGTTTCATCCCTAAACTATTGATAGGCTTAAAAACACCCTTCAACTTGGCAAACTAAGCTTAGATACACTCCTCCCTTACCACATGGCATAACAAGTGAGTACAATTTATTTAAAGCGCATGAAAGGTTAAAAAAAGACCACATTAGTCTTAATTTTCTCTTTTTTTAAAAAAAAAAATTTCCTTCAATTTTTAATTACCAACTACTAGAATACACTTCTTCCCATTTAACCTTTCCTCCATTAATGGTGACCTCAAAGCAAGATCTATTTTTTTTCATTCTCATTTTTAATTGTTTGATTCTCTTTCTTTTCCTATTTTGTTTATGATTATTTTTTGTCAATGTGGACTAACGGCAACGTTAAAAATTCCATGGTCGGATGACAATCTCGTAAGAAGATGTTGGGATTGTAAAAATATGGTAGTAAATGAAGCTCTACAAAATTTCAAATCAAAATTTAATAAGTTACTGAAACATGAAACTGAGGGGTGTTTTTAAGTCTATCAATAGTTTAGGTATGAAACTAATAATTCGTGTCAAGTTCGAGGGTGTATTTTAGCTTAGTTTGCCAAGTTGAGGAGTATTTTTAAGCCTATCAATAATTTAGGGATGAAACTAATAATTTGTGCCAAGGTTGAGGGTGTATTTAAGTTTAGTTCGCCAAGTTGAGGGGTGTTTTTAAGCCTATGATAGTTTAGGGACGAAACTAATAATTCGTGTCAAGTTCAAGGGTGTATTGAAGCTTAGTTCGCCAAGTTGAGGAGTGTTTTAAGCCTATCAATAGTTTAGGGAGGAAACTAATAATTCGTGCCAAGTTCGAGGGTGTTTTTAGTACTTCTCTTTCAAAAAAAGGAACTGATCCGTAATTAGATCATAGTTCTCCCAACTAGCTTTTTTAAGGGGATGGTCAACCCATTGAACTAGTAGTTCCAAAGAAGCAACACCAACTTCTTTGACCCATCTATGTGTAAAAATCTTGGCAGGAGATATGGCGTGTTCCCAATCTTCAGTAAGAGGAAGAAGGGCCGGTGGTATAACAACTTGTTGACCATGAGCGAGACGGAGCAAAGATACATGAAAAATAGGATGGAATTTGGAGGAAGCAGGTAGCTCCAGTTTATACGCTACAGGTCTAACACATCATATAATTTTATATGGTCCAAAAAATTGAGGTGACAATTTTTCACACCTGCGATAAGCCAAAGAACGTTGACGGTAAGGCTGAGCATGTAGAAAGACAGAATCTCCAACTTGAAAGGTAACATCTCGACAATGAAAATTAGCTAGTTGTTTCATTTGAGCCTTAAAAGGTTATCCTTGAGAATTTCCAGCATGGTATCATGTTTCAAAATTTGTTCTTCAAGTTCGGGAACGCGTGTTTCTCCATGAACAAATGGAGAAATTGATGGAAGGTCTCTACCATAAACAACCTTGAATGGGGTAGTCTTTGTGGATGAGTGGGAGCCTCTGTTAAAAGAACACTTTGTCCATGGTAAATACTGATTCCATGTACGAGGCTGCTCCATAATAAAGCATCATAAATACGATTTCAAGCATCTATTAACCACTTATGTTTGTCCATCATATTATGGAAGGTAAAATGTACCAATCCTTAGCCTTGTTTGGCTAAGCTGAAAAGATCTTGCCAGAAAGCACTAAGAAAGATAACATCTCCATCAAATAGGATTGATTGAGGAATGTCGTGAAGTCGCACAACTTCTCTGCTAAAAACATTAGCAACAATCTTGGTGGTATATGGGTGAGAAAGTGGATGAAATGAGAATACTTGCTGAGACGATCTACGACTACCAAAATTGTATCAAAACCACCAAACTTTAGAAACTCCAACGATGAAGTCAAGTGAGACATCTTCCCATATTCTATCAGGTATAGAGCTTCGTATTTGGCTTGTTGACAAACCAAACAGTTCTGAACAAAGATCTTAACATCATGCTTCATTCTTGGCTAGAAAAAGTTGGAGGAAAGGCGCTTTAATATTTTCAAATATCTTCCATGTCCCGCAGAAAGTGTGTCGTGGGACTCTGAGAGAAGCTTTTGTCAAAGAGAAGATTGATCCAGAACAACCAACCTTTTCTTAAAATCTGGTTGTAAGGAAGAGTCTTGGTTGATGGCTTGAATAATCTCACTATTATGTGTAATCTGCCCGAAGAGAATCTTGCCAATTGGAAAAATATATTGGCACAAGAATAACAAGAGCTAGAAATTCAGCATTTAATGGCCTCCTTGAAAGAGAATCAACTCCCAAATTTTCTTTTCCAGCTTTGTAAACAATTGTGAAGTCGAAGGGAAGCAATTTCATTAATAATATTTGTTACTCATTAGTGGTAACACACTGGGACAAGAGATACTTGAGGCTGCAATGATTCATTTGGACATAATGATGGTCCAGGAAGTAGTGTCTCTATTTCTGCAAAGCTAAGACAAGAAAAAGTAATTTGCGGTCATAAGTAGACTTCAAACGGCTGGAAAAAGAAAGACCCTTACTAAAATAAGCTATAGGATGGTCACCCTGAAGAAGAATAGGCCTTATTCCTTTTGAAGAAGCATCGAGTTTCACCACAAATGGTTGAGTGGAATCTAGAAGGTGTAGTATTGGAACAGTTGTTATCGCTTGCTTTAGAAATTGGAAAGCATTCTCAGCTGAGACCATTGAAAAGCATTTTTCTTGGTAAGTTCAGTGAGTGGTCGAGCCATCATTCCATAACCCTTCACAAATCTGCGATAATGATCGGTTAACCCAAGAAATTCATGTAACTCCTTCACATTAACTGGTACTGGCCACTCTAAGACAACTTGAACTTTATCCTGATCAACACCAACCCCCTTTTTTTGAAATCACATGACCCAAAAAAGGAAATGTGAATTTTCCCAAATAAGCATTTAGAAGTCTTGGCATAGAAACTATTATCTTTGAGAATTTGGAGAGGAATTTGCAAGTTCTGCCTGTATACCTAGATGTCGTCAATGAATTTGCACAGGTGTGGTCTGAACAAATCATTCATAGCAATTGGAATGTAGAAGCAGCATTAATGAGACCAAAGGCCATAATAGTGAATTCATAGTGACTAGAGTGCGTACGAAAAGCAGTTTTATGAATGACTGCAGGATTGACTGGTAGCTGGTGGTAACCAAAATGCAAATCAATCTTCAGAAAAATGGCTTCTCCATGCAATTCATCAAGAAGCTCATCAGTATTTAGAATTGGGTACTTATCTGGAATAGTGATTTGGTTGAGACCTCTATAATCAATGCACATACGCTATGTATTATCCTTTTTCTTGACAAGAGGGACAGGGCTAGCAAACGGACTAGTACTTGACCTCATAAAACCTTTTTGGAGTAATTCAGACACTTATTTTTCAATTTTTGTTTTTTGGAAGTACGGATAATGATAGGGATGAATGTTGGGTGGTTTTGAGTTAGGAATCAAAGGGGATGGAATGGGTGTGTTGACAAAAAGGTGGTAGGGCATTGGGTTCTTCAAAAATTAATTCAAACTTATGAAGCAAGCTTTGAATATCAACAGGTAGAGAATTATTTGAAGTATCAGCCTCCTTGGAGAAATACTAGAAAGCAATTGATGCATTTTATTCTTGCGGAACCCCCTGAAGCTTATATTGTTTTCCATTTAAATTAAAAATAAAAAACATCTTATTCCAGTTAGCTTGGACTGCATTTAAAGAAGCAAGCCACTTAATCCAAGCACCAAATTTGGTCCTCCAATAGAGAAAGGATAAAGATTTTGATCATTCATCAATCTAGGGAATCTCACAAGCAGATTTTGTCACAGACGGTTGCAACATATGATATCTCAATTGTCGATCTGGACTCCAAAATAGGGCACAACTTGAACTAGCAACATTAATTCGAACAATTTTTTTTTGGAGATAAAATTGTGGAACGACCCATTATCAACCCAAAAGCAGCACCTTGCATCCCTTTAAGGTCCCTTGAAGTTTCATCGTTGTGCCTGTTGTGTTACCTAGACAGGGATGGGATGAAATTTCAGCAAGGTCAGTTGTACTTGCATCCCCATCATCAATGTCACTTGGCATTTTTTCCACAGATTCACCACCTTCAATGTTGTTATTTGTCTCCATAAGAGTGAGAGATGTTGTCTCGCAAAGGTGACCTGATGCAAATTATCATCACACCTTAAATAGAGTCCTTGGCTATGGGACTGCTTCTCTATTTGCCAAGCATGATTCGGAGAAGGATGAGGAGACATATGTGCAGAATTTGGATTGGTTCGTGATACGAGTTGGTTGCTTACTGACTGGTAAGGAACTTCACATGCAAAACCAATTTGGGTTATGTTGGATCGTGACAGATTTAGTCATTGAGACCCTTTATGCCCACAATTGCAACCCACTTTTTGCTCAAATTCCCTTGCAAGTCTCATGGCTTTATAAACAGTTCTCGGCTTATGAATTCCCACATCTGAGTTGAGTTCTTCTTTAAATCCAGTAAGGAACACCTTCAAACAATAATGTTCTAGCCAATTCTAGACTCAGACAGATCAACAACAACAATAATATATCCAGTGAAATCTCATAAAGTAGGGTATGGGGAGGGTAGAGAGACACAAACTTTACCACTACCTCATAGAGATAGAGAGGTGGTTTCCAAAAGACCCTCGACTCAAATGTATCCCCCAATAAAAGAAGAAAAAACAATATATATAGAACAACAGCTAAAATGAAGAGCAATGTCAACTTTAAGAGCAATGTCAACTTTACGAGGAAATAACAATAGAAGTAGCAGAATAATCGAAGAGCAGTAACAACACAACCATAATAGCACAACTAATCCTATGACAAACTTAAAAACTGTCACAAGGCAAGACTACATTCTACCCCTACTAACTTTCTACCCTAATACGCGACATCTACTTCTTTCTATCTAAGGTCATGTCCGTAGTGATATGAAGTTGCACCATATCCTATCTATAATCACCTCCCCTTAATACTTTTTCGGTCTAATCTTATCCCTCGTCATAACCCCTAAATTCAACCTCTTGCACCTACTAACCGGGGCGAGCGTTTACCAAAAATGATAGAAACTAAGATGAAACGAGACGAGAATGAAACTTTACTGGTTAAATAAAGTGCAAGAAAATAATGATAATACTTTCTTCTTACAGGATTCTCCTAAATACACATATTTATACTAAACATAAAGATAACTCCCAACAGATAGACATAGAAACAATTACTGATGTAGATCACTGTTGCTTATAACTACTAGAGATAACTATTGCTGATATATTTTATCCTATTTAAAACAAAGAAACTAAGATAGATTATCTCCACGTGCTTGTCTAGATTTTCTTCTAGAGTAAGTTTGTAAAGGAGCGTTCGTATCATAAGCCTGTTAACACTTGCGGGAAACTCCTTGCCGAGGGCCTGTGCAGCCCCGGGATTAGTCGGGGCTCTAAGAGACTCGGACACCCGATGCAAATCAAAAAAAAAAAAAAACTTTGGAAGTCCATTTACTGAGCCATACATTCAATCATATTACCATTACACCAAAAACTAAAAATTAAGTAAACAAGCATTCTTAATTTTGGATATATGTATCCTCTTTCCTTCAAAGTAAGCCTTGTTCCTTTCAAGCCATATAGTCCAGAAGATACAGGTTGGAATTGTTCTCCAAATAGAAAGTGCGATTTTGGATTGTTCTAAAATATTTTCTGTCAAGTTGAGGGTGGGGAGGCCAAAGTTTGTCATTTCTTAGTGCAGTTAGAGTTTTAAATATAATTTTTGATATTTTCTCAAAGAGTTTCTCAAAGAAAAGTGTAGGTTTGGATTTTGTACTTTAATGCTATTTCAGTACTTGAAGTTATGATGATTCGTTAGTTGTGATTGAAAGATTCTTCTTTTTGTGAGGATCCTTCTTGTAATATTCATAAAGAATGTGACAGGAGTAGGACAAAGGGAGGATTTAAGGGCATTGTTAGCTTTCTTATGCTATCATCAGATCTCCTTGCTATTTGAAATATTTTCTGTCCTTGCCTTGTATCATATTGTTTCCAAATAAAAGTATAATGTCTGAGTCTGTGCTATTTATCTTCCTCGGACAATCTTAACTAGGTCATATGTACAGTTTTGGTCAGATTGTTCACAGATTGTGGGGTCGTTTGATACACGGGATGGGATAAGCAGGGATATCTTGTAGGACTATTTTATCCCACCTTCCATATGGGATAGTAATCCCATCATTTTAGTACAAATGGTGGGATAAAATAGTCCGGGATTAGCTAATACCTCACACCAATGAGATAAAGTTTATCTCAAATTTGAACCCGGAATTATTATACTTATAACACATACCAAACTACCTCTGAGGTAGTGGTAAGGTCTGCGTACATTTTACCCTCCCCAGACCTCACTTGTAGGATTTCACTAGGTATGTTGTTGTTGTTGTATAACACATACCAAACAATTCCTAAGGAGATCCCATCATTTATACCTTAATGATGGGATAAGTTATCCCATATATATGGTGGGATAACTTATCCTAGGATTGTTAATTCCAAGATAACTTATCGTGGGATTGTTAATCTTACTCCCAGCCAAACGACCCCTAAGAGTTTGGCTATGGCTTCATTCACTAATTAGAAATTTTAGCCTTAACATTGTGAAGACAGAGTTTTCCTTTAAGGGATAAAATAGCAACCATTTTTATGCATATTTTATTATGGATAACAAATTATTGTACTGAAAAGGAACTAAGGGAGTAATAGGTTTTCTGTTTATTTTCTTCCTTTAATAAATGAGGGAAAAATCTGAACCAAAACTTACAATATTAAGGCCTTCTTTTGATGCCTTTGTAGAATGTAGGAGCTTGGTTCCCTATTGTGTGCCCTGTATATCTGACCAATTAGAGACCAGCTATCTTAGCTTTGCAGTTTCAATGTTAATGGCCTTCGCTTTTCTTTCCGCTTCTGATGGATAATTCTCAGACTGACCTGGTTCCTCTGTCGATTTGTAATGCTTATTTCCCAATTTGTTTATGTAGAGACAACAAATGTGGTAGTTGTTCTTAAGGAAACAGTCAAGGATTGAGTGACCCAACTTGATGGCAAGGTCAACCATTTGGAGAGAATCATTAGTCACCAGATGCTCAGTAATGAATACCGTGTCTTCCCAGTGAAGTGGAACTGTCTTCATGCGGCCTCAATGATCCCAGTGGCGATGTTCAAAGCGTGATGGACCAGGTCAAATAATGTTAGGCTGATACTCTCATGCTTTCATGGTGGAAATACACTGATTTGTACTCTACTTTGTTGAAGAAAGAGAGGGAAGACTACATAGTGTGTTCCTTTGTGGGTAGAGTGACTCAAAAGATATACGCAGGATGATGGAAATATTCTTGTGTGTGTCATATCTCATCCTTTAAATAAAACTTTGAATTTCTATTATTTATCTGCTTTCTATTTTCAATCTGCCACTCCTGCTGTCTTACTTTGCACAATCTAATTGTTGGGAAAGGGAGAAATAAAATACTTTATCTGCTCCAAATTGTTTGAAACTTACTATCTGGGGAATAATAAATACAAATCAAGAAACCATTGTTTCTGTCCCAATTTCAATTTTCCTTCAATTTCTATTCCAACTGAAAAACAAAGCAACAACTCCAATTCGAATTTTCTGAAACCTGCCACTAGGGACTCCAAAAAGTTCATGTTTTTGTTCAAGAATCTGTGGTTGAAAGAGCACTTATTGGTTCAGCTACTGGTGGCACTGATGGTGCATTCACATATGTGTGTCTTCACCCACTGACTCTATCAAACTAAGCTTCAAATTAAAGGGGCATCTGAGATTTACAGTAGGACAATTGATGGCATTTTCAAAGCAAAGGGATTCTTGAATTTTGAAGTGTTGGCTCCACTGCTTTTTCTACTGTGTATTTTTCGAACTTGTGAGTTTGGCAATCAAATTTCCAGAATACAGAGCTTATACCACCAACAGCTGATGCAATGGGGAATATGGTGTCATCTACTATGATGGTGCTGAAGGAAATGATTACTCTGAGGATGCAGACTGAGACTAAAGGGAGGTCTTGGCAGATATTGATGAGAATCTTGGAAAAAGATGCAAACTTGGGGTTGTATGTTAGATATAGTGCTGCATTGTTGAGGAGTTTTCCTGCTGGTCTCTTGAGTTATTCATCATTTGAGTTCTTGTAGGCCACGGTTTTGAGTAACACAAAAAGAGAGCATTTGGAGCCATTTCAGAGACCAGCTTCACTAACAACCGGCTAGGTCAATGACTCGATTTCATTCTGAAGCCATATTAGGTTGCTTCTGCTATGGTTACTGGCGTCGCGGCTACTGTTAGATAGAAATTTAAAGAAGAAGGTGGATTGGCTCTATACGGGAGATGGTTTCTGGAGTACTTCATGGTGCTTATTTTTCAGCTCTGGGTGGTACGTTGCATTTGAAATTGCCATGCTTACAATTCTAGATCAGTATATGAAGCGTAAGGAGCTAGAGACTTCGGTTCCTGCAGAAGTGCAGATGCAGCCCAGGCCAATTAGATTGTACAAGTATGGTTCTTAAATCCAGTTATTTACCTTTTCGTAAGTTCTCTTCTTTCTTATTGTTTACCAATCATATCTCTGTAGATTAGTGTCTTCACAAGTTGGAACTTTACAAATTGTCATGCAAGGGTGTCTTTGGATTCAGTTTGCTAATATTAGACGATATGCATATCATTTTTTCTCTCTTGGTAAGACAAACAATTGACTGCAGTTTACTGAAATTCTGGTTGGGAAGCAGCAAAATTTTTACTAATTAGATCTTATATAGTCCATTTTTTTTTCAGAAATCAACTAATCAAAACTAAAATAAGTGTTCTTGTTCTAATTATGTATGACACATAGGGTATTTGTGGGTGTTTGGATTGGCTTATTTTAAGTGGCTTTTAGCTTTCAAGCTATTTTTTAGTTTTGGAAGTGTTTTGAAATAACAAAAAGTGCTTAGAAGCACTTTTTTAGGCCAAAAAAGTAAAGAAAAAAGCCAAAAGCCAAAACTTGGGTGTCCCCAACTTACGACTTTTGGCTTTTAGCTTATAAGTCACTTTTAAGAAGCCAATCCAAACACCCCCTTAGTCTAATAATGGTTTACCGGATTGATCATGTGAGAACATTAGTCTACTATTGAATAATTAATTTAAGGATCATGAAGTTGTACAAGAGAATGCCTTATTTTTGAGCTACACATTTATGGATTGAAGGATAACAAAAATGAACTCCAAAAGATGGAATTGATCACAGTAGGATAACACAATGAACAGATGGATATGAACACTATTGGTTGGCTTGTTAGTTGACAGAATGACTGTCACATACTTTTATGAGGAAGTAAGTAAATTTATCAGGTAGCAGTTTTTTCCTTTTATTTCCTTGCTTTTCTTTCATTGATTGGAACAGAATGGAATATAAAGTAGCACTACCGTTGACTACAGCGACTTTTTCCTAGTGAGTTGTTGTAGCCAAGTCCTGCCTAGAAGGATGCATGTCTTCATGGTTGGCCTTTGAACCTGCGACGTAGTAGCATATGCATTCATGTGGATTATTCTTTGGAGTACATTTTCCAAGGAATAGGAATGGGATAGTGAATATATCTTCAAATTGTTGAGGGACATAGACTGAAATCTTTTTTTAAAATTAAGGTAACATTTGTATAGATGATAAAAAGCTCAGAACCGAAAAGCTACTGAGCTAAGAATTTTACAAACAAGAGTATAGGAAGATCCTGTTCTTACATAAAAACTTATACGTTTCCAATTAATTCTATCAAATCACCCACTTCCTCACCCACCCACCACCACCCCACACACAAAATTTTTGTTTACACCAGAAAAAGAAAAGGCTAAGACAGTTTGATACGAATGCTCCATTACGGACTTACTCTAGAAGAAAATCTAAACAAGCATGTGGGGATAATCTATCTTAGTTTCTTTATTGTACGTAGGATAAAATATTTAAGCGGTAGTTATTCCAACAACAGTTATCTACAGCAGTAACGGCTTCTTTCTCTATCTATTAGGAGTTATTTTAAAGTTTAGTATAAATATGTGTACTTAGGAGAATTTTGTAAAAGAAAAGTTACTATTATTATCTTTGTATCTGGAGATTTGTCCACTCCATACGGACATAGTTATTGGTTAATGCAGTGTTTAAGATTCTTGCACTTTATTTAACCAGTAAAGTTACATTCTCATCTCGTTTCATTTTAGTTCCCATCATTTTGGTATCAGAGTAGCAAGATCCAGGATGGTGGTATCTACTCGTTCTTCTAACAAACCGCTACCACAACCAGTCACCAATCATCCTAGTGAGCCCTCTAATGATCAAATTGTCCAGCAGTTAGTATTTATGACATCACGTTTGAAAGCATTAGATGCAGCAGTGAAGGCCCAATACAGTGGTACTCAATTTGATGCTAATCCAGGTACATCTGCTAAAGGAAAGGGTCCAGAATGCACCAGAGGTCCTCATGATACCAAGAGATCTTCTTGGGCAGAAGATGTCGATGTTGAAGTGGATATGCCTTGGTGGTTGAAGAATAAATCTCATAGGCCACACACAAAGATGGAATTTCCTCGATTTGGAGGAGATCCTCGTGGCTGGATTTTGAAGGCTGAAAAGTATTTTCGGTACTATCAAACTCCTGATGATCTACAAGTAGATGTTGCAGCCATGTATTTGGAGGGAGATGCGCTTGATCTCTTAGCATGGATTAACAGTGAGCGCACACTATTATATTGGGAGGACCTTGTTAAAGCTTTACAAGAGAACTATGGTCCAGCTGAATTTCAGAATCCAGATAAGCATTTATGTAGCATTCGACAATTGGGCACAATACAAGAGTATCGCCAGGAATTTGCTAAACGATCTGCCCGAGTCAAGAATTGGCTAGAACATTGTCTTTTGGGGGTGTTCTTTACTGGGCTTAAGGAGGAACTCAAATCTGATGTGAGAATTCATAACCCTAGAACTATTTATAAAGCCATGAGCTTTGCAATGGAATTTGAACAAAAAGTGGGTTGCAATCGCGGGCATAAAGGATCTCAATGGCCAAATTTGTCACGATCCAATACAATCCGAATTGGTTCTGCACGTGAAGTTCCTTAACCAGTCAGTAGGCAACCAACTCGTATCACGAACCAGTCCAAATTATGGGCATATGTCTCCTCGTCCTCAGAATCGTGCTTGGGAAATAGAAAAGCAGAATCGCATAGCCAAAGGACTCTGTTTTTGGTGTAATGAAAATTTTGTTTTCAGGTCACCGTTGCAAGACAGCATCTCTCACTCTTATGGAGACAAACGACAACATTGAAGGTGGTGAACTGTGGAACAAATGGCAAGTTACATTGTTGATGGAGATGCAAGTACATCTGATCTTGCTGAAATTTCATTCCACGCCTTTCTGGGTAACACAACAGGTACAACGATGAAACTTCAAGGGACCTTAAATGGACGAAAAGTGTTGCTTCTAGTTGATAGTGGGTCATCCCACAATTTTATATCTGAAAAGCTTGTTGAAGAATTACAGTTGCTTGTTCAAATTGTGCCCTATTTTGGAGTTCAGATCGGCAATAGAGATATCTTATGTTGCAATCGGCTATGCCAAAATCTTGTTGTGAAATTCCCTGGATTGACTATTGATCAAGATTTTTATCCTTTCTCTGTTGGAGGAGCAGATTTGGTTCTTGGAATTAAGTGGCTTGCTTCTTTAAATATAGTGCAAGCTAACTGGAATGAGATGTTTTTTATTTTTAATTTAAATGGAAAGTGATATAAGCTTCAGGGGGTTCCACAAGAATCAAATACACCAGTTGTTTTCCAATATTTCTCCAAAGAGGTTGATACTTCAGTTAATTATCTACCCGTTGATATTCAAAGCTTGCTTCATGAGTTTGAATCAATTTTTAAAGAACCTAATGCCCTACCACCTTATCGTCAACACATCCACTCCATCCCTTTGATTCCTAACTCAAAACCACCCAACATTCGTCCCTACCGTTATCCATACTTCCAAAAACAGAAATTGAAAAACAAGTGGCTGAATTACTCCAAAAGGATTTTTATAAGGTCAAGTACCAGTCCGTAAGCTAGCCCTGTCCTTCTCGTCAAGAAAAAGGATAATACATGGCGTATGTGCATTGATTATAGAGGTCTCAACCAAATCATTATTCCAGATAAGTACCCAATTCCAAATATTGATGAGCTTCTTAATGAATTGCATGGAGCATATATTTTTTCGAAGATTGATTTGCGTTCTGGTTACCACTAGATACGTGTCAATCCGACAGACATTCACAAAACTGCTTTCCGTACACACTCTGGTCATTGTGAATTCATTGTTATGCCCTTTGGTCTCACTAATGCTCCTTCTACGTTCCAATGTACTATGAATGTTTTGTTCAGACCACACCTACGCAAATTCATTCTTGTATTCTTTGACGACATCTTGGTATACAGTACGACCTTTGAGCAACATATCAGTCACTTGCAACTGGCTCTCCAACTTCTCTGAGATAATCATTTCTATGCCAAAACTTCTAAATGCTTGTTCGGGCAAATCCACATTTTTTTTGGGTCATGTGATTTCAAAAAATGGGGTTGGTGTTGATCAGGATAAAGTTCAAGTTGTCTTGGAGTGGCCAATACCAACTAATGTGAAAGAGTTACGTGGATTTCTTGGGTTAACAAATTATTATCAAAGATTTGTGAAGGGTTATGGAATGATGGCTTGACCACTCACTGAACTTACCAAGAAAAATGCTTTTCAATGGTCGAACTCGGTTGAGAATGCTTTCCAACTGCTAAAGCAAGCCTTAACAATTGTTTCGGTACTACAACTTCCAGATTTCACTCAACCATTTGTGGTGGAATGTGGTGCCTCTTCAGAAGGAATAGGGGCTATTCTTCTTCAGCATGACCATCCTATTGCTTATTTTAGTAAGGGACTTTCTT
>JBCEWC010011438.1:0-16699 GCA_038996855.1 Solanum aculeatissimum | reverse complement strand
TTACAGCATGTCATACACAATGCATTAATGATAGCTTTTTAATGTATTTCATTTTGTTCCCATTTCACGTTTTTTTTTCCCATTTATTTTTCGTTAGCTTTTTCCAACAAAGCTGTACATGTATATTTTGAAAAAAAAATGATGACATTGGATTGAAAAAAAAAATTGTTGACACAAACTTGTAATTTATGGCCTTAAAATGTATAGGGATATTTTTTTTCCTTTTTTTTTGGTTCTACAAAAGTTTTGCACTACAAAAATTTTTGTTCTAAGTATTTTAGTAATACAATTGAGCAACAATAGCTGGGTAAGAAAAGCACAGGATTATATGAATTAAGAGTGTGTATTTTCATGATGGATTTGGCGTATTACTGTTGCTGGACACGGTGATGGCTTGAGAAAAGGACAGAAAATTTGTGTAAGAAAAAAAACGATTTAAAAAAGGGATCGTCAATGAGGTGTAGATGATTGTGAAAGTACGTGCGAGTATGAATGATGAGTATGTGTGCATTTTCATGGTGGATATTGAGTATTACAGTAGCTGGAACACGGTAATGACTTGGAAAAAGGACAATTTACTTTTAAGGAAAGACACAGATTTTAAAAGAGAGTACCACTAATGAGTAATGATGTGTAGTTGGACGAGAAAGTATATATGGGTATGAATGAAGAGTATGCATGCCTTTTCATGGTGAAATTTGAGGTGTTACAAGTGGTTGTGATGTGATAAGAGACTGAAAAAGATTTAAATGTCACTACACTTAATGAAATTACTTACATTTACTATCCACAAAAGGGATTAACAGGGTTGGGATATGGTAAGAAGTCTAGATAATACCACGTAGAAAAATCTAATAGTAATAGAACCCTGGTAATGATTTGGTGACATAAATAAACTAAATATGTCATGACAATCAAATAAATAAACTCAACTATTAACGAATAGCATGCGTGAGTCATTGTCGAAAGTTCAATGACATATTTGCATATTCATCCTAATCATTAATGGACATGTATAAATGGGGTGTTAGTTAGCTCTAAGCAATTTCTTGCATATACCATATGCACTTTGACAACCAACTGGAAATCAAGAAAAAATATATAAATCTCTTTGCTTCAAGAGTAACATTGATGAAACATTGAACACCGAGTTCAAAGTTTGCTTGTACAAACCAAACTCTTGATAACAAATGGGCAAAGACTGTAGAATGTCCCAACAAGGAAAGGAGTATAACTGGATTTTTTGCAGAGACGACGAAAAATAATGAAAGAATCAACCAACAAATCTTGAGAATATAGATAAATAGCGGGAAAACAGAAAAAAAAATTAGGTAAGGTGTTGAGCTTGAGAAGAAACCAATATTTGGTGTATTTATACATAGCAAAGCAATACTCAACTTACAAAGTAGACAAGCAAATCAGGCTAAGCTGCCTCAGAAGATAAGAGCTCGAGTTCAGCCCACCAGAGGGGAGAAAGCCTTGGAACTGCGGCATCAGGCGATATATCAATCGCTTCCCTTAATTTTGCAATGGCTTCGCTTATCGTTGGTCTCTTCCTTATATTTTCTTGAAGGCATTCTTCAATTACCATACAGATAACCATAAGCTCATCATTTTTGAAGGACTTGAGTGTTGGATCAACCAAGGAGCTCACATTCATCTTATCTTTAAGGTACTGCTCCGCCTAAATAAACCAATAGTTATCAATGCTTTTGCACGTTTGATGGAAAAGACATTCACACAAGAAAGTGTAGACTAGGGAATTTATCTTCATCATCAAGTATAAGAAAATAAGGGGAACACATGAAATAGAATTAGAAAGAGATTTACCCAGTTCAGAAAAGATCCTTGTTCTTCTGAATAAGGTGACTTTCCAGAAATTATTTCTAGTAACAGAATCCCAAAACTATAGATATTTGTTTCAGGATCAGCAAGTGCTGGCAGCTCCGAATTTTCTAAATCATCCCTCAAGTACTTTGACTTGACTATTAGTTCTGACCAGAAACCAATCTCTGTAATCTGTGAAAATATATAAATTCTACTTCATTATGAAATACAAAAGAAAAAGATTTCTTAGTTCAATATGGTAGATAACTTAAGTTCTCTTTCTGTACAATCTTCTGGACAAGTACACATTAAGGAAAGTGTATATATTGAAGAAGATGGAGCAAACCTTAGTAGCATAATCATCAGTCAAAAATATGGCATTTGAATTTAAGCCGGAATGAGGCAATGGAGGATTCAGATTATGCATGTACTGAAGACAATATGCTGTCCCCATTATGGCTCTCATCCTTGCAGACCAGTCAAGAGGATCGGTTTCTTTAACTGAAACAATGAAACTTATATTTCACCTCATTCTGAACTTTTTTTTTAAAAATAAAAATAAAATTGAAGTGTTATTCTGAACTAAATCAAGCCATCATCATGAGTAATTAAAGCTGAACTGTGGACAACAATGAATTTTACCATGCAGATGCTCATAAAGAGTTCCATTTGGAGCGTACTCAAAGACCATCATCCTAGTGAAAGGTTCATCCTCTTCACAGTATCCAATAAGATTAACAAAATTTTTGTGGTTCACTCTTGAAAGTGCATCAATCTGTTCATAAGCACAACCACAAAATATCATATGTGTTTTACAACAAAAGAGTGAAGAGATAACAAAAATGTTACTATGGGAAGTGTCAGACTGTGAAATCTATGGAGAGATTTGAATTTTGATGTAAATGGAAACAACAAACCTTTTTCCTGAAGGCCATTTCTGAACTCTCAGACCAATCTTTGAGAGAAGTTAGAGTGGTCGAGGCAACAGCAATCTCTACTCCACTAGACAGAGTTCCCTTGTAGATTATATATGCATCATGACTACTAATTATATTGCTAAAATCCTCACATGCTGTTTCAAGCTCAGACCTGTTAAGCTTAGGGACCCCTGCAATGTTTTCACACAGAGTGCATGTACCATTACCATAAGAAACAAATTTTTGCAATCAACATCAGGGTTATACCTTCTTATGGCTGTGATTTAAGAGAACAACTTTTTCTAGAGAAGTACATGATCTTAGGTGTATTTATACACCAAATAGCCAAGTTCAACCCATGTTTTTGGCTAATTTTCAGAGCAAATCCCATGTTGATGGTATTTTTAGTTAAATTCATACTTTGGGCGCTAACCAACATGATTAGGTGTTTGTAAGGCCAAAAATGCAAGAACGGACCTCAAAAACGATTCATAAAGCCATATGACAAACAATCGGAGCTTGCAAGGGAGGTTGGGAAGCAAAAGTGCAAAAAAGGAACTATCATGAAACATGTCCATGTTGCAGACTTGTTCTAAGATAGTACAACTGAAATTTGATTGAAAAAAATTCTTAACCACAGGAGTCCACGCTAGGTCCATGTCACAGACCTAGTTGATGACAGTGTAATTTTTGTCGAGAAGTTGAAGGATACAGAAATATGAAGACTTGAAACAAGTCTGCATCGCAGACTTCAGTACCAGTTATGGGTTTTTGGGAATTTCGAGACTAAATTGGACAGTTGAATTATTTTATTCATTATTCAGTTGGCCACTAAGGGGAGACTGCGTGGACGACCTAGAAGGCCCTTTAGGGTTCTTCCTTGTTTTTTTTATTACTTTAAATCTGGTATGAATTCTCCAATCCATAAAACTATTATTGTAATCATTAGAGCCTAAACTTTTGTTCTAGGGTTGTAGCCACAAATGATGGTATAATATTATTTTGCTTTGGTTGAATATGGGTTATTGTTCATGATTACTCCTGAATCCTAGGTTTACTTTTTTTAATGTCTGGCCAACATTAGGATAAATTTATTTCCACCTTGAACTCAGAAGATGAATAGGGAAGAGAACAAGGGATGTATGGAACGTGTTTATTCTAGGGATAATTAGAATGATTCGTATATAGGATACCCATGACATATATTTATATACCACGTTTGGTTATGAAACAAGAAGATAACTTATAGCCCGTTTGGATTGGCTTTTGGCTTATGACTTATAAGTCAAAAGCCATAGGTTAGTATTTCTAACTTATGACTTTTGGCTTAGTTTTGTTATTTTACCTTAAAAATAAGCGCTTATAAGCACTTTTGAATTTTACCCAAACATTTTAAAACTATTTAAAAGCTATTTTGGCTTAAAAGCAACTAAAACAAGTCAATCCAAATGGGCACTCAATGTATTCTTGTTGGTTCATGCCTATCCCTCTCAACGATGTAGTTAGGTTGTCAACAAGGTAGAAATTAGAGGTCCAAAGAGCATGATTGTATCATTAACCTTGTAAATCAGTAATTTAATCACTTATTGGATACCAAAGTGAGAAATATTATGCCTGAACTCATGCTAAGCTACAACCCTGGATTCTTCCTAATCATTGTAAGTTTATCTTTACTTATTGCAACTTTTAGCATATTCATATCAATCAAGCTCTTTAGTTCGCTTAAATAAATAATTAGAATTAATATAACTTAGTAAAATATTTAATTTACAAGTTTCTATGGGTTCGACATCCGGCTTCTAAAAAGAGCCACTATATTATTTGGTTGACCGCGTATACTTGTGTGTGGTATAGGTAGCTACAAGTTTTTGGCACCGTTGCCGGGGACTTAGAAGTTAATTATTTTTCTAGGTTATAATTTTTATTTTTATTTATTTAATATCTTTTATTTTTTCCAATTTTATTTTGTATAAATATATTTTATCTTTCCCTTGAATATTGTGGGACTCTTATTGATATGGACAAATGGGATGGATATTAGTTGGATGATGCGTATTCCTGCCAATACTATGGAGGACTTCACGTAAATGATGATTATCATACTATTCAAAGGAGTGGATTGTGCGCATCCCTTCCCAATCTTTTGAATGGAATGTATGTTATATATGTGGTGGTCAGGATAGTCATTGGGATGGCTGTCCAAGCTCGTATCCCCTCCCCCGAACCCCTATTGTGACTTCTATTGTTTGTGATGTTGACAGGAATAATGATGTGAAGGATGTGGAACAAGAAGCTCACACTATGAGTTATTGAAGCAATTTAGGGAGCAACAAAAAGAAATAAGGGAGGATACAGAAATGACTCACTCCAAAATCACGAAGATGCAGGCTACAATTGACACTTGGAATCTGCAAGTTACAGGCCTAGCTAGCACTCAATTAGAGGAAGAGAGTGAATTCCTAGAAGATGAAAGCTTTGAAGAAGTTGAGATAGTAGGCCAATCTTGGCTATGGGAACAAGCTCAAACTCTGAAATTGAAAAGAGTCTCTCTGAGATAGCCTTTCATACATGGAAACTTGATTTACAGAAGAAAGTACAGATCTCAAACAAGACATAGCTCAATTTAGCTCAGATATTTATGACTTGGGGGCTTACTTGAACAGAACGATTAAGATGTTTGATGCCCAATCATCAATTGTCATGGATGATAACCAACCTGTGGAGCAGAAAGAGGAATTCCAATCATCCACTTATAATTTATTCCTTAATATTGATGCTGAGAAGAAGTCTAAAAGAAAGAATGTCGCACATAATGTTTCTTTGGAGTTAACCCTCAGGGGTTGGCCTGGTGGTAATAGACTTGAGCCTTGGGGTTTGCTCCCTTTCAAGGTCTCAAGTTCGAAACCCACTGGGTGCAAACAATTTCTGAGGGCCATCGGAATGGGTAAAACTTGAATTAACCGTGGTGCACTTGCGGGAAACTCCTTGCCGAGGGCATGTGCACCCCCGGGATTAGTCGGGGCTCTAAGAGACTCGGACACCCGGTGCAAATAAAAAAAAATGTTTCTTTGGAGTTGAAGTATCTTGGACCTCATTCGAAATATTTTTCTACATTATGCTTAGATGTCAACAAAAAATTCGAGCCATCTGAATTAATGAAGGAATGTCTGGATGAGAAGCAAGGACACTACATCCTAAAGTTTTTTAGTTCACGAAGACAATACGACATTCCTCACATAAAGGCCAAGAAATACAAGTTGCAAAATCTATTGCTTGGTTTCTTTATCTTCATACCACCGCTCCTAGAGCAGAAGAGAAAAATGGATGCAAAATTAGGGGTGCAGTTCATATCCTAAAAGTGGAGAAAAAAATGGGTGGTGACTTGAGTCATGCCGCAATATTAAATCAAGACGCTTATCGGGAGACAATCCAATTGTAGTATAATTTTTTTGAGAAAGTCAATTGTAGTATAATTTCTTATTTTTACTTTCATTTTTATTTTTGTAGTGCCATCTTTTTCTGTTTTTAGTGTGTTGTTTTATTTTACAGGTTTTGGGGAAGTCTAAGCTAAGTTGCTCGGACTCGGGTGCGGGTGTCCGATACGGGTACAAATCTAGAGGTTGGATCCTTCATAATCTTATTTTTAAGACTCGGGGATATGGATCCATGTATGGATACGGGTGTGGGGATTCGCCTAAAAATAATCAAAATATCTAAAAATAGAGTGATAAAACCTAAATTATGAGATATTATGTGGAGAACTTGAAGAAAATCTTAGAAGGAGATTGAAGAAAAAGGCGTGACATAGAAATTTCTATATAAAAGGTATTCCATTTTCTTCAATTTCACCTTAGCTTTTGTATTCATTACAGAAATCGTTAAAACCGTCCAAACTTTCCCTATCGATTTTCGTCAAAGTACTCGAAACCGGTTGACCAAATCAGACACGGATCCCACACCCACATCCATGTCGTGTCGACACGGGTGCGGTACCAAAGTGAAGAGTCTGAGCAACTTAGAGTCTAAGTACTTGGAATTTGGAGCTAAGGAGCAAGACGAAGAATAAATGTGGAGTCACACACCCTTCATGATGAACATTGGATTTTCATATTGCTAACTAGGCCTAGAGGCCCCAGGGAGTTTTCCTAACACTTGTGTTTAAATTTTAATTGACACTATGGGAACGTAGCATCTTTTAAAGTGTGGGGTGTGGTGTGATGGCTTTCTTGTATAAATGTTTTTGAAATGTGTTTTGCTTTTGTTTTTGGTTCCTTGGAGTTTGTTTTCAATTCTTTGGCCAAGGATAGTCCCTTTGAATCGTACAAAAAGTTTTTTTTCCTTTGTAGGATTGAGTCATAGTCTTAGTTAAGTGACGTTACCCTATGATGAATGGATGACGACCGTCCTAAAGGTATTCGTTAGTCATTGTTTTATCTTTAAATAAGGTATCTTTCTAGGCTACACAACTGCATGAGAATAGTTTTAAAATGCAAAAAGCATGTTGTAAATTGGAATGACTATGTCTGAGACATTTAGGCTCTTTTATTTGACTCAGGTTGAAGTATGTTTTTTAATTGTGAATTCATGCTATTGTTTCGTCGGGAGTCTATAATTGTCACTTTTGATTTGAATGTCTGCCATGTGTGCAAGGTTTGATTGCATTCCATGCATACCTCTAGATGTCTAGAACTTGTCCTGAGTGTGTGAAAGTGAAATGAAGAATGTGGGTTTTAGGAAGTGATAATAGACATTTCTTTAATAACCTTGTTCTTATAACCCCTTTTTTACCCACCTTGATGTATATCCCTAATTAACCCCTTAGAGCCTTTGACTTGTCCTATGGTAGCCTCTTATGAAGCTTATTTCCATTCTTCAATAGACCATGAATTTGATCCACTGATCCTAAGCGTTTTAGGTGGAAGAGAGTAAAGGAAAAGAAAAGTAAGTGTGAGGCCCCTAAGTATTAATCATTGGTGCTTGAAAAAAAATCATGTCTTATTGTTAGGGAGTATGGAAAGAAAACCAAAGTGTTTGAAAAACAAAAAGAGATGAATCAAGAACTCCCTACAAAAGGTGTGCAAGTAGCTTAAAAAGACGGGGTAAACAAAGATAAGAGGGGTAAGAATGAGGCTGTTACGAGAAGGTTTGTAAATGAGAAATGTGGTGTATTAAAGCGCTTGGGAAGGTTAGTCACAATGCATAGCCAAAAGTAGTACCTACCCGTCCCCTACCCTACATTACAACCTACAAAGTCTTAGTTGATCTTGAACTTTCATATTCTTCAATTAGTGGCCCAATATACTAAGGGTGAGACTATGGATCATCTTAGGTAGTATGGGAATTCTTTTGTGAGAAGGAGCGGAATTTGATATTTTTACCCATTGTTGTTAAATTTACATATCTGTGAGTGATCATGGGTGATTTTCTTGTGGTGAGGGCACATGTTCAATGAGGGATTGGTAACTTATACGACTGCTTGACTGAATAATATGCATTAATTTGCTGCGTTAAAATCAATTCTTGAGGTTAGGAGGTTTTTGAACTAGTCATTTTTTGGTTGTAATTTGGTAACATGCTTATTTGATGTAAGCCTTCCATGCTAGTCGCTGTAGTCCAAGCTTGACCACCTTATGTGATGTCTGTGCAGAATCGTCCCATGCATGAAGATGTGGATTTGTTTGAGGACGGACAAAGCTTTAAGTGTGAGGTTGTGACCTTAGGCATATTTATATGCCAAATAGCTAAGTTCAACCCATGTTTTTAGCTAATTTTGAGAGCAAATCCTATGTTGTTGATAGTATTTTTAGTTGAATTCACATTTTTGTGTGCTAACCAACATGATTAGGTGTTTGTAGGGCCAAAAAGGCAAGAATGGACCTCAAAAAGGATTCATAAAGCCATATGATGAACAACCGGAGCCTGCAAGGGATGTTGGGAAGCAAAAGTGCAAAAAATGAACTATCATGAAACATGTCCATGTTGCAGACTTGTTCTGAGATAGTACAACTGAAATTTGACTAAAAAAATTCTTATCCAGAAGAGGCCACACTAGGTCCATGTCACAGACCTGGTTGATGACAGTGTAATTTTTGTCGAGAAGTTGAAGGATATAGAAATGTGAAGACTTGAAACAAGTCTGCATCGCGGACTTCAGTACCAGTTATGGATTTTTGGGAATTTCGAAACTATAAATTGGACACTTATATTATTTTATTCATTATTCAGTTGGCCACTAAGGGGAGACTGCGTGGACGACCTAGAAGGCCCTTTTTGGGTTCTTCTTTGTTTTTTTAATTACTTTAATGCTGGTATGAATTCTTCAATTCATACAAGTATTATTGTAACCGTTACCGCCTAAACTTGTTTTTCTTAGGGTTGTAGCTACAAGTAATGGTATAATATTTTTTGCTTTGGTTGCATATGGGTTTTCGTTCATGATTACTCCTACATTCAAGGTTTTACTATTCTAATGTCTAGCCAACACTAGGATAAATTCATTTCCACCTTGAACTCGGAAGACGAATAGGGGATAAAACAAGGAATGTGGGGAACGTGCTTGTTCTAAGGATAACTTAGAATGATTCATAAATAGGATACCCGTGACATATACCTATATACCACATTTCGTTACGAAACAAGAAGATAACTTAATGCACTTTGGTTGTTTCATGCTTATTCCGCTCAACGATGTAGTTAGACTATCAACAAAGGTAGGCAATTAAAGATCGGAAGACCATGATTGTATCATTAACCTAGAAAATCAGTAATTTAATAACCCATTGGATTCCAAAGTGAGAAATATTATGCCTGAACTGATGTCATGCTGCAGCCCTGGGTTCTCCCTAATCATTGTAAGTTTATCTTTACTTATTGCAACTTTTAGCATATTTGTACCAATCAGGCTCTTTTAGATCGCTTAAATAAATAATTAGAATTAATATAACTTAGTAAATAGTTAATTTACAAGTCCCTATGGGTTCGGCATCCGGCTTCTGAAAAGAGCCACTATATTACTTGGTTGACTGCGTGTGCTATAGGTAGCAATAGTATATGAAAAAATAAAATGTATAAAGAAAGACAAATCACTTTCCAAAAGAAGCAAAAGTGAAGTAACTCTTCAGCATTATAATTTCTAAAATTTTGGGCCAATAAAAACTTCTTAGTCTACTTCTTGTCAGAAAATCTCTCTAGACAAATGGTTCTCGTGGAAAATAAAGGATTTATTCGTTTACTCTGCCTACTTGTCATTGCAAAAGTAATGGTGAAAAAGGTACATATACCAAACACTAGGCTGATAATATCATTTCAAAAGGAGGAAAATGCCATTACATCACATATTTAAATTAAAGCAGTTATAGGCATTGAGTGTTAGAACTATATCAAGCAACGGTGATTTTGTCATTGAATATCAGAATGTGGGCAGAATATTAACAGTACTTCTTGTCACAAATTTTAATTGAAGTACCTGTGACAAATGCTTTTTGCAGCTGTCCACTCAACCCAGTCTTCCAAGGGCCAATTGTTCTTGCAGCTCTGGTTCTGCAAATTAAGAACACGGTTGCAGCAGCAATGAGAAGAAACACTCCAAAACCCCCAACTATATACTTCCATGTATCTCCAGATTTTTGGGCAGGTGAAACTTGTCTATTAGTTGGTTGTTTAACAACACTACTTGACTGTCCCCTTGGATTTGGTTTGGATTGAGACTCAGGCAGCTGATGCGAGGCAGGTAAGGGGGTAGGAGGTGTTCCTTGGGTATTTGGCACAGCATGAAATGACCCACTACTTCTGGTGCTTGGAACTGAAACAACAGGACCCAAAGGTTTCCCACCATTGGCAGGAACAGCAGCAAGGTTGCTGGATTGTTCAACTAGCTTGCGGCGTGCGAGATTCGCCTGGTTCTGAACAGTATGGATGATATGAGGCCTAGATGAACCTGCTAAAAAGAACAGTGAAAACAATCTGTACTGCACTTTCCACATAAATCTTTCTACTGATGTGGAGCAAGACTTTCGCACTCACTTGGTAGGTTGTCAGAGGAATAATCTGTCTGATTATCAAATGAGCCACTTCCAAGTTGTCTGGATAACCTTTATTGACACAAAGACGCTTCTAGAGTGATAAAACGAGAGTAGAAACACATGGTGATGAAAACCATTTAGTTACTTACATAGTGAGATAATGCAGAAGTGTCTCTTTTAGTGGTCTGATAAAGGAATCTACAGTCTTTGATGGTATCAGACTGCCATGACAGATGCTGCCAGAAATAGACATCAAATTATCAGAGAGAAGCAGGCAACTGAAAATATCTGATTGATAAGGCAACTGCTATTGAAAGGCAGGTAATTTGAAGTAACCATGCTATAAGTTTTGATAGTCAGTATTCTATGAATGAGTTAAAGATAAAACTGAGGTCACTGATCAAAGAAGAGTATCTTGATCTAAAGTTAAAACAAATTAAAACCAATATGATAGTTTTCATGCTTTTGATGCTCTCTTGATTCCAGGATCAATTCCAAGATCTGGGAGCAAGTACCTCCAAAATTGCATCCCTCATCCTAAACCCCAGCCTCAGATGGGTGCAATAACTGGGAAATCACCTCCTTGTAATTTACAAAGCTTTTTCGTTTGAGTTGATGAATAGTCAAGTATTATTATTAGATGTCAAACTAGACAGTGAATTTCAAGCATCAGACTGCTAATCAGAATTCACTGCCAAACATGGGCAAGAAGCAGAAGAAGGCTCCATTCCATTGTGCTAGACAGTCACTGCAATTCTTTGAGCGTCATTGTTTCTTTACTTAACCATTCTCCCTATTTCATTGAAGCCACTTTTCTGCATAAGACAGAAAAATTTCAGTTTTGCTGCTTTCTGTGATCTGACAGCTTCAGGCGTAGCAGCACAGGTCATTGCATGACTAAATCCTAACAGAACCACATCTGCGAAAGGACTCAACTCCCATGCTCTATGGATTATCAGAATGGCCCTTGGTGTCATTCATAAAAAACACTATCAACTGCTTGAGTCTAAAAAAAATACTGTTTTCTGCTTGCAGAGATCTGACATTTACAACATAGAAGCACAAGTCATTGCATCATCACATCTAGAAATCACCTATTTCCCAGGCTTTATTTTAATTGATATAAACCACAATATCCCTTGTTGTCATTAATACTCAACTTTATCAACTTGTGTTCACCCAATCCCTCACTCCCACTCAGAAAAGCTTGTGGCAGGAATTATGAGCTTACTCTGAAAGTAATGCCAGCCTGAAATGGCTTAAATACGAATTTCAGACATCTTTGCACGTTGATATTTGGTTATATAATGTAGCAAGAAACAGAACGTGGATACGAAAGGTCCAACAAAAGCAAAATAACATTACCAGTGTGCAAATTTTCTATTTATACAGTATGTTCCACCGGCAGCAGGGATGAGTGCTTCGTCAAATTGCAATTCGGAGAACATATGAAGCTTCCCAATTTCAAATGGAATTTTTCCTTTCAAGTTGTTGTTACGAATCAACCTGGGAAAAGGTATTAGACAATTCAAGAGCATCTTTTTAGTGGTTCTTCTGCATGAATACTCACATCTATAAACTTATATAGACAGCATGTATCTTTACATGCACAAACATTAAATTATAAACTCACAAGCTTCTTAGTGAATGCAGGTCTCCTATTTCTGCTGGAATTCTCCCGCTCAAATTATTATTTGTCAAGTCAAGCACTTCCAACCTTCGAAGTCGTCCAAATTCTTTTGGAATGACACCAAAAAAATTGTTTTCTGACAGCACACTGTGAGGCAATCATAGAGAGAAAAAAAATAAAATTGCTAAGATTAAAAAAGAAGTAATGCACAGCACACAGGAAAAGACAGTATGCAAGATGATGAAAACAATGACTATTAGACATGGAAATTAATTCTCTTTAGTTTATTCCACTCAATTAAGACTCAATATTTAATTAAAATCAAAACTAAAATAATTTTCTGTTAAAATTAATGGCATGAACAGTGTTTCGGATGGCGAAAGGCGACAAGGGTCTTCCTTGCCACAAGGCGAGGCGAGGCGAGGCGAGCAGCAAGGCACTTGCCTTTTTGAAGTGCATCGCCAATTCATACCAAAAATCAAAATATTTAATTGCATATATGGATAATCAAAATCTATATATGGATAATCAAAATCTCTTTTACTGGATATGTTGTTGTTGTTGTTAATCAAAATCTCAATATCAATAACATATTAGCAAATATTTCAATTCAAAAACTGAAAATAGATAGTAGATACTAAAAGTCTAGAACTTGAATGAGGAAAAAAAAGAACAAAAGTCAAAATAGTGAGGAAAAAACAGAGGTAGAAGTAACTCTGAAGAAGAAGAAGAAGGAAAAAGAAATACAGGAAGAAGAAATCTGAAAAAGAAACAAAGAAACAATTAAAAGAAGAAATATATATTGGTCAGACTTGGGAGTCGCTTAAAAAGCCTGGTTGGTCATCGGAGAAGTCTAGTTGAGTCGACTAATTGGAGTCGCACTCTAAGTCTAAGAGTGCAACAATGCAAATTTGTTAAAAAAAACCTAAAATTACTTTTTAACTTTTAAAATACTAAATTGGTCACTTTTTTTAAGAAAATACAAAAGGCGACGCCTTTCTCACCTCTCGCCTTAGTCGCCATTGTCGCCTTGAAGATCGCCTCGCCATAAAGCTAAAAGGTGATGAAGGGTCGCCTTGCCTCACCTCTCGCCATTGGCGACAAGGCGATCGCCTTTTCACAACACTAGGCATGAATAAATCCTTTTGGTAATAGTAGTGGTATAGATGAGCCAACTTTTAATGGATGGCATAGATGAGCCATTTTGAATACTTTGATGACAAATTTGAGCATTTTCCCTATATTAAATGTGCATATTTTTCTCACAAATTTATTTGAATTTTGTCAGAGTATGGATCAAAAGCCTAGTGGCTTAACTAAGTAGCTATGGTTTCCACTACACCAAGACCATACAAATCATTTGAAAATATGTGATGGTGATATTAAGCATATGTTGGATGCAGCCTAAGCCGATAGAAGTTGTACAGGGTTATGAAATGATTGTGGTGAGAATAACTTTGGTGAAATCATAAACATTATGATTCCCAACCCACTGAAGAATCTTTAGGGAATTTTTTGGTTTGTTCAATGAAACAATATAAGCCTCATAAATTTGATTTCAGACTCACACTCAACCAACCTACGATGGACAATAGGAAGGATTACAAAATAGAAGCTGTAGCTGTGCAGAAGAATTGGCTGAGTGGTTTTTGGAACCTCCAAGAATAACCAACCTTTGATGTAACACTCAACATCAATAAAAAGCAGCAGATGAGTGCTGTCATCCAACGTGTTACAGTGATCTCACCAGTTTTGCAAACATATATTATACACACAGAATGGAAACTATCTCAACTAGAAATAGGAAGTAAAGCACTTCAAAGTTTTATTACCAAAATAATCAAGATAGTAAAGCATTAGGTTGACACTGTAAGACACAGGGATACCCCATGCCTATCTCTTCAACAGAAGCAACCATCGTGTACCAATATAACATAAGTAGATATATATTGACATTAGAACCACTTTTTCCAGTCAGTTGTGTTTAAAATAACATTTAACACTTATGAGCTAGAAAAGCAAAAAGCATTTTGTTGTAGGTAAAAACTTACATTGATCTTAAGTGAGTGAGATTTCCAAGCTCTGGTACCAGTGTGCCTTCCAAAGAATGTCCATGGAGATCCCTAAACAGAGAAGAAAAAGCAAATAATTATCAACATGAGAGATATGACGAAGGTAAAACCATATGAGTTCATCTTTTGCACATTTGTCTGCCATTAATATAAATCTGACAGACTTGTTCTTATACATAAAAGAAACAAAACATTACAATTATAAGGTAAGTTTTATTGAATCGGATACTCATTAACAGATATGATCGTACGTAACAAGGGGCTTACAGCATTTGCACTTTGCCTGCTAGACACTGTACTCCAGACCACTTGCATGGGTCACAATGATCAGGATTCCAGTTTGCAAGAACTCCATGGGGATCACAATTCACTTTAGATCGCAGTCCCAACAACGCCAATCCTTGTTTTGTAAATCAATAACAGTCAACGAAGTAGACCAATCAAATATTCAAATGGACATCCAAGACATAAACACTAAACCCAGTAGGACAGTCAAAGAATAGAATAGAATTACCTTCAGAATTGAGTGAGGTACATCCATGAACATCATAAAGAATAATCAGAAGTGCAAGATATAATAACTTGAATCCATAAACATCCCATCTACCACCCATTGCTAGCAGAACCATGTGTAGAAGTGGTTGAGACAGTAATAATATCTGCCACCAGCCAGGACTCTACACAAAATCGCCAGTTTTCTTATATGCAATGACTCTCCGAGCAATGAAAGATCACTCCGGACAATTTTACAAGTAGAAGAAAAAGAAAAATCAGCTATTTTCTAATATACACAAATCTATTCTACAACCTATACAACTAGCAAGGAAAAAATCAAAATATCAGCTGGCTTAACACAAATGAACAAATCAGGGTCTCTCATTTTCTGTGCTTCAAAATTTAGGTTATGACACCTCCGTTTTCATCAACAACGGCGCAAACCAGGATCGATGAGCTTCAAAGAATAAGCTTTCTTTAGCTGAAAAAGCAAAGCAGAAATAGCAATTATTGATTCTAATAATTGCACAAAAAGTAGGAGTAATTTACAAGCCTAAACCATAAAAGACTATTTAATATAAAAAGATGACCAAAGAATAACCATATTCACAAGCAATCAAAAATCTCAAAGGAAACAAACAGAAAAAAAAAATGTAAAGATATGCCAAAAATAAATTTACCAGAAAGTGGTGAAAAAAGGGCAGTCAAAGAAATATTTGTGTCAGATTGCAGAAGAAAATGCAGTTAGCTAATGATGAAACAAAGGTTTTAATGGATGATCGGAGACTCCAAAAACGAAATGACGTCGAATTTTTCAAACAAAAGAAAAAGAAGAGGAAATATATGGATTGATCAATTAAAACCAAAGAATATTTCTGTTTTCTTGACTGCCCTTTTCAAGATGATCTCAGAAAAAGAACCTCTCTTCGACCATCTCTCAGAAAGAGGGTTGAGGGGTAAAAGAACAGTTTCTCTCTCTAGAAGTTTTCTGTTAAGCACCACCCCTGTCAACAACCTCTGTTATTTTTTTTTTCCACTTTTTTCTGGGGAAATTTTCCATGGACGAACTTATTTTTCTTACAACATTTTTTCTGTATGCCTTAATTTATTTTTTGTAAAACCCCAACCCCTCTCCCCCACCCCCTCCAAAAAAAAAAGGGATATATTTTTCAGCGAGCACTTACAGGTGGGACCCAGCGAATCGGGTCAAGCCGAATAGCAATTTATTAATTTATTGCCGACCCGTAAAGAAAGGGGATATGCTCACAAATACCTTTTTAGGGGATGGTGTTGATAAAATGTCCCTAATAAGAGTAGTTTTGCAAAAATATTCTCCCTTCCTTTAAGAATATACTTTTTAGACCCTCCCATTATTTTACGCCAGATCTGCCTTGTGGGCAAGAATTTCGTTATTTCACTTTCGTAGACTTGTTTTATGGGCAATGATTTACACTACTTTTTTTCTTTTTTATTCTTTTCATTTCTTTTGTTAGTATTTTGTTTCTTTTCTTTATTTCTTTTTTTTTTCTCCTTTATTTTTTTCTTATGTTTATTTTTTCTTTCTTTTTTTCAATTATGGAACAATAAATAATATTTATTTTATATATTCTATATTTATTTTAAATAAAGTGATTTATAAATTCAAGCCAAGATTCAAGATAATTTTTTTTCATGTTTATTATTTTAAATATATGAGGTTTGAAATTTCACGAGATACTTTATAACTCTTATTTTAGA
>JBCEWC010011437.1:0-16701 GCA_038996855.1 Solanum aculeatissimum | reverse complement strand
AGCCTATTTCTTCCGCTAAAGACTCTCCCAGAACAATGTTACCCAATTGCAACACTCTGAGAAGTCTCAAGTGTCTTGTGTGACAGATATACCTGGAGTTTTCAATAGGACCGCTCACTATCAAAGACCTCAGATTCTTACTACCAGCTGAAGACTTATTAGAATTGAGCAAAGCTGTACATCTTTTCTTGAGTTTGCCCTTCTCAGTATGAATGATTAGACGACGGTGTTGGAAATCCGAAGCATGAAATGGATCACCTGAATTGATTAACTTCAAAAACTTTTCCTTTTTGGCTTTTACTGAACAAAAATCATGCACAACATCATGCACGTAGCAAATCTTGTTCATGACAGAAAAAGTCTCAACACTCTCACAGGGGATATGATCCACCATAATCAGGCTACTAGAAATTAAAGTATCCAAGTCACTTTGAGTACTCTTGGATGGGATATCACGATCCACCAACCCTTCAGCCACCCAAAACTGCATCAACTTAGGGACTGGAGTCCGTTTGTTCTTTTGAGATCTTGCAAAGTAAAGCAACAATGGCTTCAGGTGGTATGGTAAATGGTCATAACTTAATTGCATGACCTTCATTATCTGCAAATTGTTGTTGGCAGAAATAAAGGAATCCAGATTATGTTGAATCTTAAGCCAGAAATCCTTTTCCTTTTCCTTTTTCTTTCCTTCTCTTACTCTAAGAATTACTCCAGCAATCAAAACAACAGCCAAAGGAAGCCCATGACATTTCTTAACTATTCGGTGCCCAATTTCCGACAGCTCAGCAGGGCAGCTTCCTTGATCTCCAAAAACCCTTTTTTCGAATAATTCCCAACTTTTTTCAGGTTTCAAAAGTTGAAGGTGGAGAGGATCGCTACGGCATTTAACTTGCCAACCTACCTTGCTACTCCGGCTAGTTAAGATAATTCTATTTCCTCTCTTAACCTTTGGAAAACATGCTATTAACATCTCCACTGTTGCAATATCCCACACATCATCCAAGACAATGAGGTACCTTATATCGAGTAGTGCACTTCGTAGCTTTTCAGCAAGGTCTTCCTCACTTTCTTTTCCTTTTGTGCCAGTAACTTTCTGAAGAATCTCCCGCAATACCTTTGACCTGTTATACTTTTGGGAAACAGTGCACCAAGCACGAACATTGAAATGACTAGCAACTAATGTATTTTTATACACTTTGTTCGCCAGAGTAGTTTTACCAAGTCCTGGCATTCCGACAATCGAAATGACATCAAGCTCGGTTTCATGTTCATCAAGGAGCTGGTCAATGATCCAGGCTTCGTCTTCCTCATGACCCACTGTTACCTCAACAAAAGATGATGAAGTTGACTCATCTGGATTGTCGGAAGACTTTGCATCAAGGGAGTCATCCCCATTCTTATCCTCCAGCTCTAAACTTGCAACTTCTGCCACAATAAGCTTGATTTTATCAGTGACACTCGGAAGTGAGAAGATGAGATGCGAGAGAGCTTTATCTCTGACAAGAATGCAATTAATGACATGTTCTGCCTCATATGCCACCTCTAAAGCACGCACCCAACAATCTTTAACTACTCCACTGTCATCCAATGTTTGCCTGACTTTCCCGAAAGATGATCTTAGGAATTCGAGGCTTTCTTTCACCATCCCAATTTCTTTCTTTATGAGTGCAACTGAATAGACATTGGAAATGAGCAAATCATTTAAATGTCTGAGTAGAAGATTCAGAAAGAGGAAACCATCATCCATAGGAAAGCAAAGTTGAGATGACTCTGGAACTTTCAAAAAAATCTGTCTGATATCTCCCTTCATTCGTTCAATTTCTTGCCACAAGTCTGGAGCTGAAAATTCCACTTTGTTGATTTTAGTCTCAGAGCTCTCCTCCAACAGCTTGTTCACCAAAATAGATATCTTCTTTGTAAGTACTCCAACATGTGCCAACATTTCGTTCAGTTTGTCACGATGGATGAAGCGCTTTGGTATATCGGTGAGAAAGATCAATAGGAACTCCATCATGACATTAATACTTTGAGTTGGAGCATAATTGACTGCTAGCGCACCTTCCATGTGTCCTTGGAGAAGAATCAGATAATTTTGAAGAATCCTTGGAGATGCTTTTAAGATTTGCTTCACCCATCCACTTAGTTCTGTTGACTTTGGTTGTTTCTTGATCTTGGAAGTACAAATGCACAGAACATCCAGCTCAAGAGGGATTATGTCGATGAGTAAAGAAGCAATCTTTGAAGAGCATTGAGAGACATCATACTTGTCGAAAGAGTGTGAATCACCATTTTTTTCTTTACACTTTCCAGTCCAAAGATCAAAACAGAATTGTGTTACTCTATCAAGTATCATTTGGTAGCGAGGATAGAGATATTCAGTTCTTGTTTTGTTGTCTGCAATGCATTCCAACCCATAGAAATCTCTGAGATGTCTGCATACTTGCCGAAGAATCTTGTATTCATTCATCAGGGGGAGAAGCAAGTTAGAACGATACATTGGTAGATCATAAAGATGTTTGAAGATGCTTTCCCTGTACTCAAACATTTTGTCCTCTTTCGTCGTGGCTACATGATCATTTTCCAAACTCAAATAACTTTTTATCTCTTCCAGCAGCTGAGGGGCGAGACATTCCATGTCGTATTTCGCTAAGATTAATTTATCTTTATCTTTATAGAAAAGTGAACAAGTTAGTTTATCAAACTTTACTATGTTCACCTGGGACATCCTCTCGTAGAAGTCATCCAAACTCGAATTCCCAAACAGGACAAATGTTCTTAGGAATCTTAGTCCCATTCTCAGCTTTTCAAACTCAAATAATTTTGAAGTATGCAATTCATTCCTTATTTTCTTCAAGCCATCCAAGAAATCATCAATAAGATTGCTGATTCTTCTTCTTTCTTCCTCAAATGGCAGCTGCTGCTAAATTTAAAAAAAAAACATCAGTTAGATAACAATTTATATTTTTTGTTAGAAAACATAAATTCAAAAGAGACAAGGATTAAACATTACTCCTCCATCTTCATTTTCAATTTACGTGACATTATTTAACAAAACATTATATTTAAAAAAACGGAGAATTATTTTTGAAACTTGTCAGCTAAAATAAGTTATAACTATTAGCGTGACTATAATCCGTTCGGTTATGAACTCAACTCATTTTGACTCGTCAATTCAGTAGATGTAAAAATTGAGTTGGGATGTAACAGAAATTGACCTATAAGAAGCATTGTCAAAATACATATAAATAGTTCTTGCTAAAACAAATACAATATTTATGTAACAGAATTAAATAAATATTATTAGTTTGATGCAATAATTTAATCTATTATATTCTGGGAAAGATGAGAAAATTAATTTAATTAGTTATAATATAGATATGTTAATAGTTTATGAATACATAAAAGTAATAATTTAGAGTTGAATAGTTAGAAGTTAAATAATTAATTGATTAAAATTTAATGTAAAGAAAAGACTCCTAAATATAAAAACAATAGTTTAATGTTTCCAACGTAATTTTACTGATTTTTTTTTCTTTTTAAATTTATTATATTACATACGTTATTAATAAAATATGTGATAACCAAAATTTTAATTAATTTCAAAGTCTTAAATATTAGAATAATAATAATATGTTTTTCTTTCCTTTCCTTCAAAGCCTTGATAATTATCTATCTGTATCTTTCTATCTATATATATCTATACTATATTAAAAGTGTGAAGGTCCTTAGAAATGTTGTTTGAACTTTTTGTCCTTTATTAAAAATTATGCTTTAGATAAAACTGTTTTTTCACCAATTTCCTTTAAATTATTATTTAATCATATTTATAATATTAACTTCTAAAATATATGCAAAGGAGTGATAAAATAAGTACTTCTAACTGTGGAAAGACTCCTAAATCTTCCTTATTTGATAGACTTCTACTTTTTCCTTATTTGAATCAAGAAACCCTGCAGCTTCGGAAAATCCTAATTTACCATTGATTCCAATTAGTGATAGAATCTCTATATATAGGACCTTTATAAATAAATAAATAAAAAAGTTGAATATGATTATATTGTTATTTTACATATAATTTGTAGTATTTTTCTTTTGAAATTTTTACCTCTATGCATCTCACGTTGTTTAATTTCTTTCATGTTACCATATTTTATATTTATCTATGTAGATCATTTATTTTGTAATAACGTGATTTTAGTTTATTTTGCAGCGTTTATGACATAATTTATGAACTCTACCTTTTCGGAAAAAATAGAAAAAGAGTTGATGGTGACAATTGATGATTTGTCTTATTGGTAAGTAATGCATTCATTTTTTTCATCAAATTTGGATTAATGGTATTTATTATTGAAATATCTACCTTACTACAAGCAATTATTTAATTTTTAAATAACTATACATACTTGAATTTCTCTTAACAAATTAATTTCATGTTTCTAATTCAAATGTCATAAAAAAGTACCTCACAAAGAAGGAAAGACAATCATTCGAAGTAGCAGTCATGCTTGGAGAGAGTAAGTGTAACACCCCACAACTCTATTCATAAGATTTGAATTTTTTTGTTGTAAGTATATAAGTTTGAACCTAATGATCCCTTGCATGTACATATATTTTAAGGCTCATTCTCATATGTGTGAATATCATTAGAAGTGGATTAGGGTCACAAGAGACTTCTAACACTTAGAGTTCAAAACATTCCTATAAATTGAGTTTATGGTGATAGATTATGTAAGGGTTGAATTTAAACAATCATAACTCTTAGCACACAAAGAATTAGGTGGTCCATGACCTACCAAATGAAATCTCTTTGAATGATCTTTCCAACGCAGTTGTCTTCACCTCATTTGGAGTTTGGAGTCAAAAGTTATGGTTGTTTTACTGAACACTACCAGAGCAGGGAATTCCACGAATCATATACGGGTCGTGAATCGAAGTACGACCTGTAAAGTTAGGTTTTGTGGAAAGGTTCAAAAAAGTAATTTTTAGCCCCAGACTTCACGAATCCATCCACGGGACATAAAGTATTATATGGGTCGTGGATAGGTCTCGTGAAAGGTTCCAGTAACCTAAAAACGTGCCCAAAAGTTTACTAAAGTGACCCACGAGTCGTGGAACGTTCCACGGGCCGTAAAGAGTTTCATGGACGACTTTTGATAGTTTTTTCTAAAGGGTTATTTTGGTATTTTCGTACCCATTTAAAGTCTAGACTTGATATTTTTACACCTATATAAGCCCTTAAATATATCTAAACAGTCCTCTTACGTTCAAAACATCCTCCAAGACTTTAAACAAGGTTCCAAGAAGGAAAAAAACTAGGGTTTCAAGAGAATCAAGTGTATTCTTCAAAGTTCTTCAAAAATCTAAATTTTCAGGTATGTAAGGCTAATCAGAACATGGATTTTGTTCTTCCATGTGCCCCATAAACCGTATTGATGGAGTTGTGAACGAATTGGGTCTTCCATGAATGTTTCTTGAAGGTTTTTCTTAAAATCTAATGTATTTCTATATAATTTTGCATAAATGACAGTTTTCATGAATTAATTACTTGAAGTAGATGATTTTACTTTTCTACATGAACCCTAGCATGAATTCTTGATATTTTTGCATATTACATTTAAATGGGCATGCATGAGTATAAATTGAGCCTGAAAAGTCTACAAAGTTCCTGAATGTTTTTAACTTCGTTTTTGTTTGTCCTGAATGTTATGAGTTAGAATAATGCATGATAGGGTCTCTAAAAGTCAAGAGATGAAACTTAAAAGAATGTAACCAAAGAGTTGATAACTAATGCGATGAATTGAGTTGATTAGAGTCTTTATGAGACTCATGATTGGAATGATTGGAGATTGATGGTCTTATGAGCATTGAGTCTTGGGAGAAGTATCGAGCACTGAAATCAGAGTAAGTACAACTTGAACTCATTAACTACTTTGCCAAGCATAGGAGAGGATTGAATCCGCTAAGTCAGATCTCTCCTCTCGATATGGTCCCTGAAATAATAGAGGACCCGGTTGATAGACCTGGATCCATTATGGATTTGATTCGTTCTTTACCCTGGCAAGTACTGAACGGTTGTGGCAACATCAACGGGATTGTTGTACAATCATTGGCTCATAAGTGATTATTGTCGGATAAGAGAAACTCTCAAATAGGCTCCATATTGATAGTACTCAGATTTGATTGGATCGGATTGATTTAGATTGTGTTGATTAGTCGTTGTCTACTCTTTATTCTTACTTTAGATAGACATTTGACATTCTTGATTGAGTTCTTATCTCTTGAGTTGAGTTATCTGAGTTGATATTATTCTACCTTGATGCACGTTTCATTCAGCCATTTTACATACTCGTACATTCCACGTACTGACGTCCATTTTGGAATGCAGCATTTTATGATGCAGAAACAGGTACCAGAGATCATCAACAAGCGCACCGTTGAAGATCTTTTACAGTCAACTGAGTTTGTGAGCCCTCCCCTATTTCTAGAGGATACTCATTTATGTTTTCATCTAGCTTTTAAAGTTAGACTTTAGATTTGCTTATCTTGATTTAAGGTAGTCATGGGTCTGTCATTGGCACCGTTAAACAATTGATAGAGGCTTCATAGACTAGAGTGTGATTGTTTGAGTTGAATAATTACTTTGGGCTAGTTTCTTCATGCTAGTCTTCTTGAGTTGACTTAACTAATATATATTGAGATTGTCCACCTTTTTACTTTTTTTAGTCTTCCGCTGAGGTGTTAATTGTTGATTGAATGAATGTGATGATGCCAAGTGATTCGCTTGGGGCTAGCAATAGTCTCTGATTGCTGGCCACGCCTAGGGTACCCTCCCGGGGCATGACAGTAAACAACATCCAATATCAATTTATTGTTTTCAGTAAGAACAAATCTACTAATAGAACCCAATAATTCTTTGGAAAACTTGTATTACTAATATTAGACTTTTAGAAATAATAATATACTTTAATATATTTAACTGTATTTGTTTTTTAGTTTTTGCACTATTCATTACAAATTTGTATTGTTAGAATAGAAATATACTAAGAATATATTAAAATAGTCTATAATTTGCCTATATTAAGAAAAAAGTTATAGATCAATAATAATTAAAAATTTATGTTATGTTTGTCAATAAGAAATTGTCATCTAAAGAGTTATATTATTTTTTTGCTATATAGAAAATATGTTAATAAAAAAAAAAGTTAATTACACGAAAATTAAAGTCAACTTTATCATATGAATATTCGCAGTTAATTTTTTGAGTCTTGTTAATTATTAATGACAAAAGTGTCTTTAATAATTTATCTTTTTGTGGGAGGAAAATGTTAAAGTAGAGGTAGCATATTTTTTATATATTTTTATTAATAGACGCATGATACACATGCAATACACATACTAAATTAATATTACTTTAAAAATATGAAGGTCCTTAGAAATATTGATTGAAAGTTTTGCTCTTCATTAAAAGACTTTGTAATAAAAAAAATTATCATTTACTATTTTGCTGAAATTATTAGTTGATTGTATTTAAAATATTTAAAATTAAGGATTTCTAAAATATATGATAAAAGAAAAATATATTTTTTAAAATTAAGAAGTTTCAAATATATGGGGAGAGGAAAATCTAAGGTAAGAAATATTACGAGAATTAATAATTAAAGAATCCTAAAATATATAGCAAGAGAAAAATATATTTTAAAAATTAAGGAGTCATAAAATATATGGTAAGATAAAATTATTTATAGTAAGAGGTAGTGGGAGAATTAATAATCAAATAATCCTACAATATATGGTAATAGGAAAAAAATTGAAAATTATGGAATCCTAAAATATATGATAAGAGAAAATTATATTCAAAAAGAGAGTTCTAAAATTTTCTCTCATCAAAACGTATGAAGTTTTTTATATTCTTAAGTTATAGTTATTTGTTATTAGACAAGATTCAAAAAGAAAATGATATTTTCTTTTACATTTTGTCATTTTTATTTTTAATTATTTTAAGAAATGTCATTCTTCAGTATTTTTTATGTAACACTATTATTTGCGAAAGTCAAGTTGGATGACATAGTTAAGTCTGAGTTAAGGATATCAATGTTTAAATACTAGGTACAATGCAAAGACTCTTGGAAGATGACTTTCAATTTTCTTTCGGTGCAACTTCAAGTTGTCATTTTTTGTTTTACCACAATCATTTTTGTTGATGTTAATTTTTAAAAGTTATATATATATATATATATATATATATATATATTTCGATTTTCTTATAATATTTAAAATTAAGGAATCCTAAAGTATATGGTAAGAGAAAAATATAGAGTATGAGATATTACGTAGAATTAATAATTAAGGAGTTCGAAAATATATGGTAAAACTAAAAATATTAAAAAGATTTTAGGCGTCTCAACAAAGATATGGTTGGTAAAAAGTTGAACTGGTTAGTTTTTTTAATATTTTTTCTTTTACTTATGAAAGTTATCTATATTTTCAATACTTCGTGATTAATTGATCTTTATTTGCAGATTTTTTTCGTCTGCGTTGATCGACAAAAAACTCAATTATATATTTGTTCATTTATGGAGGTGAACAATACTCTTCAAATTATTTGTAATAATAAGAGAATCTAAAGTCTTTTTTTAACTCTCAAGTACAATAGGATGAATCACTTCGAGAGTTTTTCCTTTATTATTTGAATAAGAACTTATTAATTCAAAGTATTATTACTCTCAAAGAAGTAGAAAGACTAATCTTTTTATTTTCATATTTCTGAAAAATCAAAGTGTCGATTTTAAAATTATGTTATTTGACAATATCTTTAAAAGAATCTTGAAAAAAGGGGTATTTTAAAAAATATTTAATGAAATATAGTTTTTAAAATTTACCTTTTTTAACAAAATATGATCATTTTGATCCCGAATAAAACAAATAGAACTATATAAACTATTCATAAAAATATACCCTTTACAGTATATTTAAATTAAATGCATGTTTAGGGTCATCCATTATTGTTCCATTTACTTAGAATTGTGTAGGCTAGGCATGAAAAAGAAATCTTTGTCTATCAAGTCTTTAACTTGAATCAGTTGGACTTCCATACGAATTCTGAATATCGGATGAATAATTTTTAAAAAAGGTATAATTTTATGACAATATTAAGGATTTTTAAATATTTATCGTATTCAGTTTAATAACATTGACGTAACACACACGTGCAACACACGTATGCTAAACTAGTTTATATAATAGTCCTAAATCAAAAGTGAATTCTAAATATAGTGAAATTTTAACCCAAAAGTGAATCTTGAAACTAAAAAACTAAAAGATAAAATAATAAATTAAGAAAAATAGTGAAAAGACAATTTTATCTAAAGTTGAGTATTTTATACTTAAGGGTAAAAAGTTCAAACAATATTTCTAAAGGTGTTCATGCTTTTAATATGATATAGATTAACTTCTACAATTTTAATTCATTTATATTTACCCTAACTTGCTCATTTAAAATCCTACCATAAACCTAACATTCTTCTACTTGGGCAATACTTAATATTTATACATATAGTTAGATATGTATAAATATAAAATTAATTAGTAATATTTGGGCCATACTTAATAAAAAAAAACTCCCAGAGCATCCCCAAATCATTGGTAGAAAGTAGTATCTCATCTCTGTACATAAGTTTCATTTATGTCACTTCTCTTAATTTATGCCATCACTTACATGCATAACTAGGTACTTGTTATAATGTTATATTATATGTTTTGATGATTAACAAATTTTGGGAGCAAAGCTAGGATCAGGTCCTGGTGCTATGCCGATAAACAAATTAAATGACAGTGTTGGATCCAGCTGTAAAAGCGGTCAGGTTGGTGAAAAGGTGATTGACGTTGTGTTTGTCCTCATCGTACTGATGGACCAATGGGATTTCAAAAGCTCCCTTGTGTATACTAAAGGGAGTACTTCACATAGACAAAAGTGACTTTTTGAGAATCAAGATTAATTTAGCAACAAGAAGCAAGAAGTCCATTTTGTCTCCTGCTGAGATATACGACATCAAGAACTGAAGGGATCTAATAGAGTGAGTCTGATTGAGTCTTCTAGTAAGTGTTATATTTGTGTTGATAGTCTTGTAAGATCATTTTCTTAATCTATAAAGAAATTTTGATCAGTAAATGTGAAAGGTGGTTTGAATTTATGGTTAGTTGTGATTTTGAATCTGTAGGTAGAAGCTAAGTCTACATCAACTAGGATTAGGTGTAGTGGACAATAGATTTATTGCTTAGGTTCATTTTTGTAATAGAGTTATTGCAAGGGGAGGGATGTAGAGTTTAGTGTCTAGATTATAAGGGTTGTAATAGACGACTTTGCTCTTTGCATCTTAGTGAAGATTGTTTTGAAAATCCAGTGGGGCAGGTCGTGGTTCTTCCCTTGAGCAAAGAGTTTTTCCACATAAAATCTTGTGTCTTATTGTCTACGCAATTACTTTTCCTTCTGTTCTTATCTTGTTAATGTGTTAAGGTACCTAGTCCTTGACCGTAGTGGACACATTCATTCCAACAGTATTTAGAAACTTAAATTTCGAAACACTCTAATCAATAGGAGATAGGAACATGGTTGATGAGATTTGGTTAATCAATCATCTCAATCAGTTGTGTGAAGTTTGTCTTCTTGTAAAACATGTAGGAGGACTTTTTTTGAAGCAGACCACGTCAAGAAAAACTAAGTCATTCCAACTTATTTAACACCAATGTGTATGAACCAATCGATCCATCTTTTTTGATAAAAATAAATACTTCTTGATAAAATAGGATCATTAAATAATAAAAAGGACAAAATGAGAAGATAATACTAAGCTAACTACGCGATCACATCAAATCGATTGTTACATAAAATTGACCAGGGACTGTTCGTTATTACATAACGATGGATTCAAACAATGACACACTAAAATTAAAGTAACAAACGAAACAAACATTATATTTAAATTTTAAACTAAAGTTAATAACCATCCAAAACAAGGTGTTAATTACAACTAATTTGGAGCATGTAAAAGTATTGGTAGACATACCTTTGACTTTCTTCTTCTTTGGCTCCTCTTTGCTCTTCTTCCTCCTTTTGCCATTTAATTCCAACTAGCCTTCAATTTAATCTCAAAGCTGTTAGAACCATGAAAATTAACAAGGAAATTATGTGATATCTGCTAAAATGTTTCTGAGAGAGCTTGAATATATGGCCATACAACAACAAGAGAAAATGACAAAAATACCCCTTATGTTTGCTAGTAGTCCAAAATTGTCTCTTGGTAGTTTTGGTCCTTTTAAGTAAAATAAATTAATGACAGACAAATTATGTAGTCAAATATCAAAATTCATCGATAATTCTATTTAGTAATGAATTATCAAAAATATTTATTAGCTACGAATAATTTAATGATGAAGATCTGATAAAATATTTATTTAATATCCCCAGCTATAGTTGACTATTCATCATTTTGGCTTATCATATTTTATCAAGACTATTGGAGTTGAGATCTGGTTTAATAATTTTAAATTGGAAGTCACCATAAAATATTAAAAAAAGCAAACTATTTTATAATTGTATAATTTTAATAACTGAGGTAGGTTACTTCTTTGAGGTAAAAAGCTACTTTATTTTCTTAATTAGTAGGTCTATTATAATTTAGACTTATTAATTATTGTTCATCTTTACTTGGCGCTTAACTTGGCACAGAGATTAAGAAATAGTAAATGATAGGGGTAATTTTACCAAATCACCCTTTGAATATAATTAATACAATGTATTGAAAAACTATATATACACACACATAATACAACACATACAATCCTATATATTGTGATACATTATTGAACAATATGCAACAACCATTCAAATAAACTGTAAGAGTCTTTAAAATATGGGTCGTAGACCCTCCTTCATAGACTGGACATTGGGTTTGGGAAGGGAAATTACAAGATACAACTACAGATCGTAGAAGACCTTATGGGTTGTGAAGATCCCTCATGAAAATCAAAACTTTTTCACCCCTATCTGAATCTCATGTACGAAATTCCTATCTACGATTTGAGAGTCATCTACGAGGCCAGTGTAGAGTTGGTTTGTAGATTAAGTCCAAAAAGTCAATTTTTTTCTAAGTATGGAAGCCAACCATAAGACCCCTCTATGGATTGTAGAAGTGTCTTCGTGGTTACTGACAGGAATTGAAATTTCTCAGATTCTTTTGCGATTTAGGACTTTCTAGGATAGGATATTTTAGAGGATGTTACATATACTTGATACCCTACCTTTTTATAGATTTATCTTTCATATTGTTCATGTATGACATTATACAACGAAAAAAGCGATACATTTGTTCAAATATATATATATACTGATATACACACACATATATATAATACAACACATACAATCTTATATAATGTGATACATTATAGAACAATACAACAGAGGAAAAGAATTAAAAAAAATCTTAAATCACGTGAAATTGAACAAAAATGTCTTTCACTCATAATTTGATTTAAAAATAACCTACTGCAAATAATTTGATCCAGAAATACCCCATTAAAAAACTCATTCAAATTTGAGATCCATGAATATATTTTTATGGGCTACACGCTAGCTGTCATTGGATAATCAAATTGTTCATGTTACTAGTATATAATAAAAGAAAGTCGTAAGTTGGTGGTGTATTTAAGAATATTGAAAGACTTTGGTTTAATTAATTCAGAATGTATACGAGTCAATTTAAAATAATATATTGCAGATCTAAGATTACATGTGAACATAAATTAGAGATTTAGTAGATAGTAAGATTTTATTGGTAAATTCATATTAAATTTGGAGCCTCAAGATGCACACGAAAAATCGTTGTAGACCAAACTTGACGTTTTGGAGCTAATCGCGCTGATAAAATTCTCATACAAGTGCGATTTTCAAGAATGTTGACCATGGTCAACTCTTGGCCAAATTTCAACAGTCAAAAAGTTAAATGATTTAAACTCGCACCAAAAGCCTTGAATTTGAGCGGACCATGTTCTAGCCTAATTTGTCCCTTCCAGAGCTGATGAAACTATCAAAATTCTATTTTGAGGTCGTTTACCTGTATTTTTTTATCATTGTCAACTTTTCAAATTATAAGGACCTCCAAACACGGAGGATTGCAAAAAAAAATCAAATGAACAACCAGTCGATTGAATTGACAGTGTCAGCAAGTCATAAATGGCTTGGGGTCGCCATCCCGAAGCTCTAAATGTTGAAAAGAATGGAGAGCAAAGAAAATGATCTGGAGGATCATTACAAAGAATATGTGAGACACAAGTGATATGTTTCACTTGCATAAACCTTTTTTTATTGTGAGTGATTTTTGTGAGATTATTTCTCTTGATATTGTATACTATCTTTTATATAGTGAATTGTCCATCTCCTCTTGGTGGATTAGGTTGATTGACTGAACCACGCTTAGTATTTATGTCTCTTTTGGTATATTTCTCATTTATCTTCTTACTTGGTATTTTAAGGTTTGTTTTGCTAACTTTCGCATGACACCTGATTATTTTGATCCTAACAAGTAGTATCAGAATGAAGTTGCCATACCCCGGGAGGGTATCCTTGGCGTGGCTGACACTCGAAAACTATTGATGGCTCCCAAGCGAACCACTTGACCTCATCACCTTCATTCAATCACAATCTAACAGCGGAATACATTAACAATCAAGAAATAGCTCAATAGGAATATGACAATCAAATCTTTATAGATAAAGGCCATGGGCCAACCAATTTGATCACAAGAATAGTAAGAAAAACACTAGCCAAAACTCTATCAAATCCATAACTCAACAATCTAGTCTATGAAACTTCTATCACTACTATCTAGATGGTACCAATGACAGGTTCATGGCTACCTCAAGTCAAATAAAGCAAACTTAAACTCTATGAGCTAGATGATAGTAATATGGAAGTCCTCTGAAAGCGAGAAGATCTCACCAATCAGCTGAATACGAATAGATCTTCAACAATGTGCTTGTTGATTATCTCTAATACTTATATCTGCATCATAAAATGATGAGGTACAAATGGACGATAGTACGTGGAATGTACGAGTATGTAAAATAGTTGGAAACAAAATAACACAATCAAGGATACTCAAGTTAAGGGACTTAACCTAACTATCAACTCAACTCAACTCAAGAGGCTCAACTCAAAATACTCCGCTCAGAAATATAAGGAACTTAATCATAATATCATTAGTCAAGTAAAAATACGATTTAGACAGAGACCAATCCAATCTGATTCAGAGTACTATCATGCATGTCCTATTGGGAGTTTCTCTAACCGACAATCATCACCTATGAGTCGACGATGATACAACAAAACGACATTGTTGCCCACCCTTCCAGTACCTTGTCAGGGTAAGGGAGGCCCATAATCAATCAATCAAACCCTCTTAAAGGACTTCAGACGTATGACCCATATCCAATTAATCCTATGCTGGCAACATAGTTATTGAGTTCGAATTGGACTTACTCTTACCCAATTTAGTGTTCAATACTCCTGCCAAGTATCCACGAATGACAACTTTAATAATATATGTAATAGCAGTAGCAGTAGCAGTAGCAGTAGCAATAGTAGTAGCAGTAGCAGTAGCAGTAGCAGTAGCAGTAGCAGTAGCAGTAGCAATAGCAGTAGCAGTAGCAGTAGCAGTAGCAGCAGTAGTAGCAGTAGTAAGAGCAGCAGTAGCAGTAGTAGCAGTAGTAGTAGTAGTAGCAGCAGTAGTAGTAGTAGTAGGAGTATAAATATATCTAACACAATGGAAGAGAAACTCATTTAAAATTCAAGAATTAGGGTAAAACTCTACTTGAACTCAATTACGGAGAATTAGCATATGGCGCGCGTGGACGAACTCAGCCCGGCTCTGTGAGTACCCTTACATACCCGAAAGAGAAAAATCTCTTGAAGAAACCTTTGGTTTGCACTTAAATATGAAGAACCCTAGTCTCTTCTTTGGGAGAACTTTGAACGTAGAAATCTAATGTTTTCAGGGGTTATTAGGCTATATGATAGGCTTAGAGAAGTTAATTAAGGGTAAAAGGTAAAAAATATCCTTTTGGAAAAGTCAAATAATCATCAAAATTTAAAAAATGACCTTTTGATGAGTTCTGACGGCCAAAACGGCGATCTAGGGGCCCTCTCGCTGAACCATTCGGCGAGTCGCCAAATGGGGGCCCTTGTTCCCTCTTTTTACAGTGTTTTGAGCTTTCTCGGGATATTTTGGCGATCAAAATTGGCGGATCGTCAAATTATTCGGCGAGTCGCCAAATTTTCCAAATTCAGTAGGCTTCAGTAAAACAATCATAACTTTTAACTTCGAACTCTGATTAAGGAAAAATTAGATGCGATGGAAAGTTAAATCAAAGATCTTCAATTTGATATATTATGAGACACCCAAATTATTATGTGCTGAAAGATATGGCCATTTGAAGTTGACCCTTTTATAAACTCATCATACCTAAACTTAGCCAATTGAAATGTTTTGAACTTGTCTTGACCTTGGGTGTCCCTTATGATCTCAAACCACATTCAACACACTTCAATTAAATAGGAAAGGACCTTAACATACATTCACAACTTTAGAGTTATTGGATCACCTAATTTTATAGAATTTTTTATAGAATTTCACATCGAAACTCAATTGATACGGAAGGTTTCATTTCAACTTTGTGTTAAAGGATTTTTGCAACCTTTATTCATCTCAAATCTATTATCCCACCATAGAATAGGCTTTAATACCTATATTCAAGGTTAGAATCACTTGGTATTATCTCATACGCATAAGGGAGATGTTTGATCTTACCCTACAAAATTTCAATGTGTTACATAAGTTGAAAATGGATGTTCATCATGATAATTTTAGTTCTCGCTCGTCGCAACCTATTTGACTATAATAAAAAAAATTGTTTGAGAAATTTTATCAAAGTGTTACTATGTGCAGAGACAAAGATTTAATGAAAAAGATTCCAAAGATGAAGATTCAACATATTGAAGATTATTGAAGAATATGGAGAAAATTTATTTTATCAGAAATTTAGGCTAAGGGGGAGAATTGTTTGATGTTCGCCCCAATTTTTTTACTATTGTCGAGTAGAACAAAACACAAAGTTTTTCTTTTCCTAAAGAAAAACACAAAGTTTATATATTTGGCTAGTCCTTTTTCTTCCAAGAAAAATGTTTATAACTCTATAAATAAAGCTCCCTTCATTCTAACTTGGTAGCATTCACAATATAGTGATAGGAGCTTCAAAGTTTTATTTAAGGGGTGAATTTGTGTGCTATCACTTGTACCTCCTTTTACCTGAATGTTATTTCTCTGGATATTGTGCATCTCCTCTTATATATTAGGTCGATCAATCAAATCACATTAACTATTTGTGTCTATTTTGGTATAACTTGCATTTATCTTTTTACTCGTGATCTTTCAAACAAAAATTTTGTTAATTTTTGCATGCCACCTGATTATTTTGATCATAACAGTCAAGTTATAAGGCTCAACCGTCAATATTCTTAGTTGTCTTGGCAAGATAAACTTCAAATATTTTTGCATAAAGTCAAGTGAACAAAAATTACAGAAATACACAACATTTGGAAACTTAATTACAATTATTCCCTACCATTTAAAAAAATTACTAAATTCC
>JBCEWC010011436.1:0-16701 GCA_038996855.1 Solanum aculeatissimum | reverse complement strand
ACCATCTAGGTGTAGATATGAGGATAACATTGATGACATGTTAGAAAATTATCTCGGACTTACTTCTAACGAACAAAATAATTTTGATGAATATCTTAACCAGGCTACAGAAAGCATAAAGAATGCAGAGGGGAAGCCACAATTTTTGGATTGGTGGAAGAATTGTGATAAATCTTTTCCAAAACTTCAGCGGGTGGTTCGTGATGTGCTAGCTATCCAAGCATCGTTGGTGGCTTTAGAAGGCGCTTTCAGTACAACAAGATTTCAACTAGGAGACCATAGACATTCACTAGCAGCAGATAGTTTGGAAATTTTAGTTCTATTCAGAGACCTAATAAATGCGGAGCAGAGAAATTTAGGGCATCCAACTTTGTCATCTCAATTTGAAGCCGATATAGATAATATTTTATCGGAATCAAGTGAAGACGACATGGAGTTTATGGAGGAACAAGCTCAAGAATAAATTCCCGAAAATGTAACAATAGAAATGTGACAAACACTTAGACAAGATTTTGAATGTGGTATAAGAAATTAGTATATTAAGATTTAAGAGTTAAGACCTAATTGAAACAGAACCCTTCCTAGAAGGTAGCTGTGTAAATTAGGTTCTTTTGAATCTTTTCTAATATTTTTATTTTGTACAACATTAAGTTACTAAGTACCAACATAATAAAATTATAGGCTATTCGCCTTATTTAGTTTTTAAATTATTATCTTGATTTACTTTTACTTTTACTTTAACTCTACAAGTTTTTTTAATATATATTTTTCCTACTCAAATCTTTGTTAACTTTAAAATATAAAATGGAACATTCAAAATTTTAAACTTTAAACTTTAAATTTATATTTTAAAATTTTGAAATTTAAACTTTTAAACTCAAAGTTTTAATTTTGAAAAATTTAAAAATTTGAATTTTAACTTTAAACTCTTTAAAGTTTAAAAAAAGTAAAAAACTTATACAATGATAATTTTATCAAACTTTTAAAAAAATTTGAAGTTTGAAGTTTGATTTTTGAAAATTTTAAAATTTAAATTTATATATTTTAAGAATTGAGAAGAATAAATTGAACTTTTAAAAATACAACTTTAAATTCAAACTTTAACCAATTATTTAATTATTATTTTAAAAAGGAGGGGTGTCTGATTTACTGGACCGGTCCGATCCGGTTTGGCTCCAAATTATACCGGACTAGGATGGTAAGGGGTCAATTTACCGGTATTCCCGGTGCCAGTTCTGGTCCAGTTTTGGCAGTGACTGAGTACCGCAATGGTCGGTACCAATCCGGTCCTTGTTGTAACGATCCAAAAAATTTTGAACTTTGTAATGGTTGGTCAAGGTTAGTGTTAAATTAGTTGTGGTTGAAATTTGGTAGCCATGAGTTGTATTAAGTGGCCGGATTTAAAACAAATCTTTTGGTGAGGTTAACAGGCCGGTTGGAAAGTGTAGTTTGAAAGATCATAACTTTTGGTACCGGATGACATGTGTGGACTTCTACATATCACATTGAAGCTCTTTGAGTTATCTTTGCAACACAACTAGTTTCACTCAATTTTGAATTCGTATGTGAATGTTATGGCCAAAACAGTAAGACTACCCATAATTGGAAGGACGCTGGGAACAAGGTTCTGGAATGGGGCTAAGGGCCGGGCCTCGGACCATTTGGTGGTCCACGGTTCGTGTGAGGGCTCGTGGGTTGTTCCAGTGAGTTCCTATAGGTTAGGGTCCAACCCATGGACCAAGTAAGGTCCCACGGACCACCCCATGGTCTGTGAGACCCTTCAAGGCCCGTGAGGGGTCCCGTGAAGTGGGACAGAACGTTGGCCATGGTTCGGGGCTGGAATTAGGACCAAGTGATGCTCCACAGAGCAGTAAACAGTCTGTGTGCAGCTGCATGGTCCATGAGACCCCCCGTGGAGTGATCCAAAAAGTCCCCCGAGAGTTCAAGTCGAAGTCGAGGCCAAGTGTGGCCTCACGGTCATGTACACGGAATATCCTAATTACCAACAAGTGAAAGTGGAACATCAAAGGCCCGGTGGTTTGACCCAAGATATTGAAATTCCTACTTGAAAGTGGGAAGATGTGAATTTGGACTTTGTGGTTGGGTTACCCCGTACTCATAGGCAATTTGATTCCATATGGGTTGTAATTGATAGAATGACTAAGTCGGCTCACTTCTTACCTGTCAAGAATACATATAGTGCCGAGGAGTTTGCTAAAGTGTATATCCAGGAGTTGGTGAGGTTGCACCTTGTGCCAAGGTCTATCATATCGGATCGTGGTACTCAATTTACTTCTTATTTTTGGAAGTCTTTTCAAAAGGGACTTGGTACTAAGGTCAAGTTGAGCACCACATTTCATCCTCAAACCTATGGACAAGCCGAAAGGACAATTTAAACCTTGGAAGACATGTTAAGGGCTTGTGTGTTAGAATCTAAAGGAAATTGGGATGATCATCTACCTCTAATCGAGTATGCTTACAATAATAGTTATCATGCTAGCATTGGTATGGAACCATTTGAAGCTTTTATTGTAGGAGATATAGGTCTCCAGTTGGTTGGTTCAAAATAGGTGCAGCGGCCTTGTTAGGCTCGGATTTGGCTGTTGAGGCCAACGAAAAGGTGAAGTTAATTAGGGAGAGGTTTAAAATAACCCAAAGTCACCAAAAGTCTTATTCGGATATTAGAAAGAGGGATCTTGAATTTCATGTTGGTGATTGGGTGTATGTGAAGGTATCTCCCATGAAAGGTATCATGCGTTTTGGCAAGATGGGCAAGTTGAGCCCTCGGTACGTCGAACCTTATGAGATTGTGGAACGGGTTGGCAATGTGGCTTATAGGTTGGACTTGCCTTTTGACATAAGCTCCATTCATCCGGTATTCCATGTGTCTATGTTGAGAAATTTGGTTGGTGATCCTAAGGCCATTGCACCTTTGGAGGGTGTTACGGTTGAGGAGAACTTGACCTATGAAGAGGTGTCTGTGGATTGAGATCTTGGATAGGAAAGTGAAGCGGCTTTGCAACAAGGAAGTAGCTTCAATCAAAGTGATTTGGAGGAACCAAGACATGGATAGTGCGACATGGGAAGCGGAGTTGGACATGATGGAGCCATATCCCTATCTCTTCCAATCTACTCAAGCCTAAGGTACTAGGTTCTATCCTTGTATGGTCCTAATTCTTTAAATTCTTGAGTTTCATGACATTGCATGCATACATGCGCACGAAAATGATTTTAATGATGATTTGACATGAGTTTTGAAAGACTTTTGAAATGATGCATGATTCGTTATAAGTTTGATGAAAATGTGTGTTGTTTGATTTTTGTCCTCAAGCCGTAGTTTTACTCATTCGAGGACGAATGTTCCCAAGGGGGAGATGATGTAACGATCCAAAAACTTTTGAACTTTGTAATGGTTGGTCAAGGTTAGTGTTAAACTAGTCATGGTTGAATTGTTATAGCCATGGGTTGTATTTAAGTGGCCGGATTCAAAATAGATCTTTTGGTGAGGTTGAGACGCCGGTTGGGAAGTGTACTTTTAAAGATCATAACTTTTGTTATGAAATTAACTCTATGTGCTTCTACATATCAAATTGAAGCTCTTGGAGTTATATTCGCAACACAACTAGTTTCACTCAATTCAGAGTTCGTATGTGAAAGTAATGGCCAAAATCATGAGACTGCCCGTAATTAGAAGGATGCTGGGAACAAGGTTCTGGAATGGGGCTAAGGGCCGAACCACGGATCGTTTGGTGGTCCACGGTCCGTGTGGGGGCTCGTGGGTTAGTCCAGTTAGTTCCTAGAGGTTAGGTACCAACCCATGGACCAAGTAAGTTCCCACGGACCACCCCACGGTCTGTGAGACCCTTCACGGCCCGTGAGGGGTCCCGTGAAGTGAGGCAGAATGTTGTCCATGGGTCGGGGCTGGACTCCAGACCAAGTGTTGCTCCACGGACCAGTACACGGTCCGTGTGCAGCTACGCAGTCTGTGAGACCCCCCGTGGAGTGATCCAGAAAGTCCTCCGAGAGTTCAAGTCGAAGTCGAGGACAAGTGTGGCCTCACGGTCATGTTCACAGACTGTGTACTAGTATACGACCACTGTAGCATTCCGTGTGGCACTGATTTAGTGAATTAGTCCATTTAATTAATGGTTAATTCATAATTTAATTAAATACTATGCCTCTTTTAGGCTTTCTAAGGTCCCCTTCTATTGGAGATGCAGATCAGAGACACAAATACCATCAAGTACTTTAAATTTTTGAATTGCTGGACAGATCAGGAAAACTTAATGGATACAGTAAGAGATTGTTGGAACAAGGAGGTCATTAGCAGTCCAATGAGGACCTTTCACCTCAAACTGAAAAGACTGGTTGTTACTTTAGGTAATTGGTCTAGGGACCAGTTTGGGGACATTCATACTAAGGTCAAACATTTTGAGGAGAAAACCAGAGAAGCAAAAGTGGATTTGATCAACCACAAATCTGAGAAAAAGGAGTCATCTTCATAAGATTAATGTTGAGTACATCAAATATCTCAAGATGGAGGAGTCCATCCTTAGACAAAGAACTCAGCTAAATTGGTTTAAGGAAGGGGATGCCAACACTAGGTATTTCCATGCATTGGTTAGGGGGAGAAGGATAAAACTTCTCATTCAGAACATTCAGGATGGAAATGGAAATTAGGTTCAAGGGGAGGATAATATAGCAAAGGAAGTTGTCCATCACTTTCAAAAGAACTTCACAGGGGAAGAAAAGCACATAGCTGAAGAGGAATTAGAATGTATCCCTACAATGGTTACTCAAGATCAAAGTTTTAAGATTCAGGCCCCCCCGATTTAGAGAAGATACATCAGGTGATTCAATCAATGAACCCTTACTCAGTTGCTGGCCCAGATGGATTCAATGGTATGTTCTATCAAACCTGCTGGGAGATTATCAAAATGGACCTGCTGAAGACTGTTCAGGCCTTCTTTAGTGGCCAGGAGATCCCAAAGTATTTTTCCCATTCTTGCATTGTCTTGATTCCTAAAATTAGTAATCCTGGTAGTTTCTCAGACTATATACCTATCAGTCTTAGTAACTGCATTTGCAAGATCTTCTCTAAGATCCTTTCCTCAAGACTGGCCTCTATTTTTCCCAACCTCATCCCCTGTAATCAATCTGGCTTCATCAAAGGGAGAAATATAGCAGAGAACATTATGTTAGCCCAAGAGATCATTCACCACATCAAGAAACCTTTGGAAGGGGGAAATGTGGTGATTAAACTTGATATGGCCAAAGCTTATGATAGGGCCTCCTGGTCCTATATCTGTATTGTCATGAGGAAAATGGGCTTTGGGGAGCAGTTCATTGACTTAGCTTGGAGAATTATGACCAAAAACTAGTATTCCATTATCATTAATGGGGTCAGGCATGGTTTTTTCCATTCAACCAGGGGACTTAAACAAGGTGATCCTCTATCTCCTGCCCTGTTCATCTTAGGGGCTAAGGTATTGTCTAGGATGTTGAATAGACTCCATAGTCACCCTAAATTTCAAGCCTTCTATATGAATAAGAGAGGACCCCAAATCAATCATCTTAGCTTTGCTGATGATGTTATTCTGTTTACATCTGGCAGCATAGATTCCTTAACCTTGATCATGAAGGTTTTGAATCCTATGAAAGGATTTCTGGCCAAATGGTTAACAAGAGTAAAATCCATTTTAGGGTCATCTCCAACACTGATCAGGTTATTTGTGAGAGGATCACTGAGATAACTGGGTTCAAGTAGAAAAAAGATCCTATCACCTACCTGGGATGCCCCCTTTATATAGATAGACAAAGGATTATCTATTTTTTAGATATGGTATCTAAAGTGATCAATAGGATTTCAGGATGGCAGTCAAAAATTCTGAGTTATGGAGGAAAAGCTACACTGATCAAACATGTGATCAAGTCTCTGCCTATACATCTTTTAGCTACTATTTCTCCACCTTCCACCACATTGAAACAAATCCAAGGCCTCACAGCAGACTTCTTCTGGGAAAGACTTGATCAAAAGAAGAAGTACCATTGGGCATCATGGAAGAGCCTCAGCTTTCCTCTAGCAGAAGGGGGAATTGGCTTTAGAAACATGAATGATGTGTGTAAAGATTTTCAGGTTAAGCATTGGTGGAACTTCAGAAGTAATACCTCCCTTTGGGCTGAATTCTTGAGGGCCAAATATTGCCAGAGGGTCAACCCTTTGACTAAGAAAGGGGACAAAAAGGACTCTCTGATTTGGAAACACATGATGTACAACAAACGCTTGATTGAACCTCATATCCAATGGAAGGTTTACTATGGAAATTGTTACTTTTGGTGGGACAATTGGTTGAGTATGGGGCCCCTGGCATAATTTAGTGATGCCAGCCACAGATTTAACAACACCAAAGTGGCTGATCTTGTGAAAAATGGGCAATGGGACTAGGAAAGAATCAGGAAAATATCCCCTCACCAGTACATAGATAACATTCTCAACACCCCAATCCAGACTCTCAGTGGCATACCTGACAATCCTATTTGGACCTTAAACACCAATGGAGAATTCACAACCTCTTCATCTTGTAACTTGGTAAGGGAGAAAAAGGAACAGAACAACTTTAACAGGATTTTTTGGCATAAATCTATTCCCTTCAAATGCTCCTTTCTACTATGGAGGGCTATGAGGGTGATGTTGCCTACCAATGAAAAGCTGGCCAGCTTTGGTTATGAGCCTTCCAACTGTCACTGTTGTACTAATCCAGGAGAGGATACAATTGAACATATCTTGCTCAATGATACTTTTACCAGGAAAATTTGGAACTACTTTGCTGCCTTTCTAAGTATCAACATGGATGTGAACTCCCTGAGAATGAATATCAGAAAATGGTGGGAAGCTAAACTCAAAAATGAAGCCCACAGGATTATATTGCAAGCAACTCCAGTCTTCATATGTTGGAACCTGTGGAAAAGCAGGTGCTATGCTAAGTATGATGGTATAGTCCCCAATACAGCCAAGGTCAAATATATGGTGGCCAGGAACATGTCCATGCTAATGAGGACAACCTTATTGGCCTTATGGATGGAAAGACCTTACCAGTCTGGTGGAGAAATGTCACCATGATGTAAGAATAACTCCAGTCCAGTGGGTTAAACCTGAGGACCAGTGGATCAAACTCAACACTGATGGCAGTGCCTTAGGAAATCCTGGAACAATAGGGGCAGGGGGAGTTCTGAGGGACAAAAAAGGAGACCTTATTGTTGCCTTTGATTACACATTAGGACAAGGTACTAACCAACAAGCAGAGGCTCAAGCAGAAACTATTGAATTAAATTGGTGTGTTCAAATGGGATTCACCAAAGTCCACCTGGAGGTTGATGCTGAAATGCTTAGCTCCTGGATCAATCATACAACAAAGCCTCTATGGAGGATACCGAGAGAGTTGGATACAATCCAATACTATAGGGCCCAAATCCTGGAGTTCAAATGTCAGCACATTATGAGAGAAGCCAACCAAGTTACTGATTTTCTAGCCATATACATCCAGTAGATTAACAGACCTCAAGTATTTCATGAAGCTAGTCAGATGCCAAGAGAGAGCAAGGCTTACCTGAAGATGGGAAAGATGCAAGTATTCTCATTTAGAAGGAAGCAGATAAAGAGAATAAGGAAACCACCTTAGAAAATGCAGCTCACAACCACAGTCAGAAGTGCCCCTTACACTGATCCAGTATGCTGTTCAGCAGGATAGAGTTTAGGATTAGACTTAGGTGCTTATTTTCTGTTCAAATTGTAAGGGGAGAGTCTCCCTTGTTTATTGATTTCCTAGAATATTGTAATGAGAGGAGTCCTCTCTTAGGATTTTCTTGGTTTGTTCACTACAAATAGGGTCTCATGGCTAGTCTACTTAGGCAAGTCATAGAGTACCATCTTAGGGAAGAGGTACGGTCGATGTCCCTCTCCATGTACTTTCTACTTTATTTAACTATTTATGTTAAAGCCTGGGGGTGTTGATCAGCCCCTGACCCTCCACGGGGTCTTTAACAATTTAAAAAAAACACTATTCAATTCATTTTAAAATTTTCTCAACTTTCTCGTCCTCCATTGATGAAAGTTTGAAGAAATTTGGGGAAGATCATCCTTGTTGTGAAGTTCTTCAATTCTTTTGGTTAATTTCAAGGTATGTAGTTTTGATTCATGGATTTTCTTTCATCCATGAAGACCCAAGAACCCTCCTCTTTAAATTATGAGTTTAAGTTTTCTTTAAGGTTGGGTTCTTTAAATTTTGAAGTATTTAATTGAATGGGATTTGTTCTTTAGAAATTAGGTGATTTAATGTTGATTTAAGTTTGAATTATATGAAGATTCAATGGCTTTGATCATGATCAAGTTATGCATGTCCCCTTTACTCTTGCACTATGCATGGGTAGCATTGTAATGATGATTTGAAGGTTGATTTAACTTGAATTCCTTATGAACTACTCTTGAATTTAATTTAACACTTGAATTCTAGTATCCATGCTACTCGCATTGTTCTTCATGACATTTGCATGCATGATTATGGATTTTGATGAAAGTTTTGGTGTGGGCTAAGTCTCAAACATGTTTATGACTATGATTTTGAACAAATATGGGTTATGACTAAGTTGTGATCACACTAAGTCTAAGATATGGCTCTTTGAGTAACATGGGTGTTTACACCAATATGATATGACAAGTATGGAGCTACTCTTATGCATGAAATTTGTCATGAAAGTTTGTTTGGCTTTTTATCCCATGATGCATGATTATGAAATATGTTTGACTCTTGTTAAGAATACATAAGAGTAATAAAGTGGTTTTGGCCTTTAAGCCCAAGCATGCATAATTTGATATTCAAGTGTCAAGTTTCTATTTTAAAAGCATGTATATGTATACGTATTCTTATGGGATGATGACTTAGCACTGAGAAGGATTGGAGTAGTAAGTGGGCTATCCCCAAAGGGTCCCACTCCTTTCCCAAAACTATGTGCCAACGTAGGTTGCTACCAAAATGGAAGGCCCATAAGGTATGCTTTGATATGATATGCTATGCTATGTAAATCCTTCTGAAATGGGAGGCCCATAAGGAACATGGCCATCACACCGAAATAGGAGGCCTGTAAATTGTTGTGTAGATTACCTTTGGAAAGTAATCTTCTCTGATCCAATGGGAGGCCTCATTGGGCAAGTTCATGTTGTAGCTCACATGAATTTGGATGTCGGTTATGGTTTCATCCCCTATATACTAAGCATTATGGCATTTCATGCATCATGATTATCATGGTATATTGATATATTGTCCTTCCTTATATTCACTTTTATTAATGTGCCTTTTCCATGTAGGTTGTTATAGGTTCATGTGCATATGCATTTGCATGCCCGCATACTTAGTACTTTATTGTGCTAACCCATACTCTTTTCTAAATGTTCTAGCCATGTAGGGACCGGCGACGACCTCTATCTACCTTTGCATGGCGAGTGATCTTCTTGAAGCTAATTACTTGTGGTAAGCCCTTTATCCAAGGTCAATATCTACTTTCCTCTTCTTTGTATTATTTAATTTCTTATTTCATCTATTGAGGGTGAGCCCCAAACTATGTCGAGGCGCCGCTCGTTCTATGTAGAGGCAATGTTGGACACACTATACTCTTGTATGTTGTATTATGCTTATTTTGGGTTGTTATGACTATTGGGATTATGTTATGGAAATGATGTTTCGATTACACTTATAATTATGCTTATGGGATTGTGAATGTTGGGTAAGTGCTTATGTGGAAAGTCCCCTAACCCGGTATGCCCCCATAGCTTGAGTCCTACTTACCAGCCCCTTAGAAATACTTGTTATGTGCTATGTGATTCATGCTCATCCCATTCCTGCCAACATCCCCATAACTTGAGTCCAAAGCCCCATTTCCCTTAGAATTATGTGTTATGTGTTTACTTTTCCACGCTTCTGAACCGATGATATGTGTGATGATGCTATGATAGGTTGATCAAGATCCTTCGGGTTCTCCTTTGCCATGTCACATCTAGGCGCTACTTCTGGGTCGTGAAACTGGTACCGTCGCCTGCCTTAGCCGAAGGTTCAAGTTAATAGTGCTCCCAAAATTAATAGGTTTTATGCTCTTCATGCCACACAAGAGGTAGATAAGACTCTCGATGTTATGACTGGTATGTTAAAAGTCTTTGGTTTTGATGCTTATACTTTGCTTGATCCAAGTGCAAATTTATATTTTGTGACTCCTTTGTTGGCTATTAAGTTTGGTTTCGGTCCTAAAACTTTGAGGGAGCCCTACTCAATCTATACTCCTGTGGGCGAGTCTATTATTGCTCAGAGAGTCTATCAAGGTTGTCCTATTTTGGTCTTGCATAAAGTCTTTCCCGGTGATCTTGTAGAGCTTGAGATATTTTACTTCAATATTATTCTTGGGACGGATTGGTTACGTGCCTTATATGCCTTAATTGATTGTAGGACTCAGAAAATTAAATTCCAGATTCCTAGCGAGCTTTATTGGAATGGGAGGATAGTAACTCCGTTGTTAAAGGCTAATTTATTTCCTATCTTAAAGCCCAGAGGATGATTTCTATAAGGTGCATCTATCGTATTATGAGGGTTAGAGATGTGGAGTTTGATTCAACTACTCTTGAATTAGTTCCAGTGGTTAATGTGTTCCCTGATGTATTTCCTAAAGATTTACCCAGTATTCCTCTCGATAGGGAAGTGTATTTTGGCATAGACCTCTTTCTGGATACTCAACCTATTTCCATTCCTCCTTATCATATGGCCTTTACTGAGTTAAAGGAGTTGAAGGACCAGTTGAAAGACCTGTTGGAGAAAGGCTTTATTAGGTCGAGCATTTCACTGTGGGGTGCTCTTATTTTGTTTGTAAGGAAGAAGGATGGGTTAATTCGGATGTGTATTGACTATCGACAATTGAACAAGGTATCTATTAAGAATAAGTACTTGTTGCCTAGAATCGATGACTTATTTGACCTGCTTCCAGGAGCTACTCACTTCTCAAAGATAGATCTTCGTTCGGGCTATGATCAGTTGAAGATAAGAGAGTGTGATATTCCTAAGATAGCTTTCTAAATGCGGTATGGGCATTTTGAGTTTGTGGTAATATCATTTGGGTTGACTAATGCTCCGCTGTGTTTATGGATCTTATGAATCGGGTGTTCAAGCCTTTCCTTGATAGTGTTGTGGTTGTTTAAATAGATGATATCCTTATTTACTTCCGAAATGAGCAAGAGCATATGGGTCACTTGAGGTTGATTCTTCATACCTTGAGAGAGAAGCAACTATTTGCCAAATTTAGCAAGTGTGAGTTTTGTTTAGGCGAAGTGGCATTTCTTGGCCACATTGTGTCGGGCGAGGGTATTAAGGTTGATCCAAAGAAGACCGAGGCCGTGAAGAATTGGCCTAGACCATTGTCTCCTTATAATATTTGAAGTTTTCTTTTACTAGCTGGCTAAACGAAAGGTTTGTTAAGGACTTCTCATCCATTGCATCTCCTTTAACTAAGTTGACTCAGAAGAAGGCCAAGTTTATATGGACTGACAAGTATGAGGAGAGTTTCCAGATGTTGAAGGATTGACTTACATCAGCTCCTATTTTGACTCTACCGGATGACTTAGATGGGTTTGTGGTATATTGTGATGGTTCCCAGATTAGGTTAGGTTGTATGCTCATGCAACATGGTAAGGTCATATCTTATGCCTCTAGACAATTAAAGGTGCATGAATAAAATTACCCCACTTATGATCTTGAATTGGCAGCTTTGGTATTCAGTTTGAAGATTTGGAGACATTACTTGTATGGATTCCATGTAGATGTGTTCATCGATCATAAGAGCCTTCAATATGTATTCACCCAAAGGGATCTTAACTGGAGGCAAAGGAGATGGTTGGAACTACTTAAGGACTACAACATGAGTGTTCTATATCATCCTGACAAGGCAAACATTGTAGCCAATTCCCTTAGCAGACTATCCATGGGTAGTGTGTCTCATGTTGATGAAGGAAAAACGGAGTTGGTAAAGGATGTGCATTTTTTGTCTAGGATGGGTGCTAGATTGGTTGACTCCGATGGTGGTGGTATTCATGTTCAAAATGGAGCCAAATCATCTGTAGTTATAGATGTCAAGGAAAAGCAAGATTTAAACCCGTCCTTGGTTGAACTGAAGAAGTTGGTGGCCAAAAAGAAAATTAGGGTTTTCTCCCAAGGGGGAGATAATGTGCTTCGGTATCTTGATTTGTTGTACGTTCTCGATGTTGATGGGCTTGGGGAGGTAATCATGAGTGAAGCCCACAATTCTTATTATTCTATTCATCTGGGATCCACCAAGATGTATCAGAATTTGAGAGAGGTATATTAGTGGCATGGTATGAAGAATGACATAGCCAAGTTCGTGTTTGAATGCCCTAGTTATCAACAAGTGAAGGTGGAACATCAAAGGCCCGGTGGTTTGACCCAAGACATTGAGATTCCTACTTAGAAATGGAAAGATGTGAATATGTATTTTGTTGTTGGTTTTCCCCATACTCGTAAACAATTTGATTCTATATGGGTTATTGTTGATCGAATGAACAAGTCGACTCACTTTCTACCAGTCAAGACTACTTATATTGCCAAAGATTATGGTAATTTGTATATCCGGGATTTGGTGAGGTTGCATAGTGTACCTATGTCTATCATATCGAATTGTGATGCTCAATTTACTTCACTTTTTTAGAGGTCATTACAAAGAGGCCTTGTTACTAAGGTGAAGTTGAGTATCGCTTTTCACTCCCAAACCGATGGCCAAGCCGAAAAGATAATTCAAACTTTGGAGGACATGTTGAGGGCTTGTGTGTTGGAGTTCAAAGGAAATTAGGATGATCATCTACCACTCATTGAGTTTTCTTATAATAGAAGTTTCCATGCTAGTATCGGGATGGCCCCGTTTGAGGCTTTATATGGAAGAAAGAGTATGTCCCTAGTGGGATGGTTTGAGTTGGGAGAGATGGCTTGCCATCTAGGCTTTGGGTCATATCACCTAAAAAGCACACATTGAGCAACCAAAATTAGCCCCATGAATTAAAAAATAAAAAAAAATTACAATTGAATTGGGCATACAGGGGTCCACAAGGGTCCCTTTATAGGCCATAGTGTAAACTATGATTCGTAGAAAGCCCCTCGTAGATATATTTGCACAGGGATTTCAGTTACTGGAATGACATCTATGATATCAGATACGACTCATAAAGCTTTTTACGAGTTGTGAACTAAGTCGTAGATGAGACTCCAGGTCTGCTCTTTGGCAAGAAGGTCCCTACAAAACCTTTATACGAGTCGTATAACATTTTACGACTCGTAGAAGGTTGTCTAATGACATCCAAAAAAATTTGGTTACTGGAATTTCCTATGAGAGGCAACTACGAGTCTTAGAAGACCCTCATAAACTGGGTCTTTTAGTAACTTAATTTCCAAGCTCATCAAATGGGCCCCAACATGACCTTTATTAACCTTTCAACATCAAAACAAGTACTCACACACATCCTAATCATAATTTCATAGAGATACCCAATCCAGCATAAATTTTGTCAACACTAATCCTATCGAACATCATTTAGCATATTAGTTTTACGGTCCGACACTACTTGAGAGATTTCATCAATGAAAACAAGTAAGTGCAATCATATGTCATCTATTTCAATAAATTTTAATCAATTCCAAAGAAATGTGACGACATACAATCACAACACGGATACCTAAACATTTTTCGGGTACTACTTTGGCCTAAACATTGGCAAACAGTGCTATTTTATATTTTAAACATAAAATTAAAGACAAGGCAACACTCGATCATATCATGAATATTGTACCCATCAATCATTCAACCAATCTTAGCATAAATTTCAATAGTTCAAGGGTGTTAGTCTGAGAACTTACTAAAATCATACAAAAATTGGTATAAAGTGAGGGAGGAGTTGAAAAGGGGGTCGAAACCCTAGGTATCGAAGTCGCCAGAAAAGCGTAGCAATAGCCAAATTTTAGGCCGGACCGATGAGAGGTGATGAAGGGTTGAGGTATTTTTGGAAATTGTAAAGAAAATGGCATCAAAATTTATTTGACCCCAAATATATACTTGATCGGGTCAGTTTTAAAAACCTGGGCTCAGCTCTACAAAACTCCGATTATGGGCCATAGAGTATTCGATAGCTCATAGATCTTGGTTTCGTAGGAGGCTAGAAACCCTATTTTGGGGACTGGGTTCTACGACCCCATTTATGATTCGTATAATGAAACATGACTCGTAAAAATAGGTTTCCTAGAACTTTCCATATTGGTCAAAAAGGCAGAAAAACTTACCTAGGGTCCACGAGCCCCATTCACGGCCCATAATTGTTTCTACATACCGTAAAGTTTGCTCATGGACTAAGGTTGTTTACTGGAATATTCTACAATCTATTATACGGGTCATACAATGATGTATGGCTCGTATAGCCAGTCGTAGAATCACTCCTTGTTGTCTTTTCAGCCCAAGTTAACTGACTTGGTCTTGTACCTGCATAAGTTGTACAAAACACACTATTACGCTATATGTCTCTAGTCTAGTGTCCATACTGTACATCCATAATTTAAAAAAAGAAAAAATTAAACTACCTACAAGTCTGAAAGGTAAAACCAAATCAAACCTACTAATATTACACATTATCTTGGATTTCCACCCAAGTAGCGTCTGATTTATTATCACAGCATGACTTAGACCATCTGATTGCTCAAACATTATCAATGGCCAAAACCTTCATCTTCAGTTCATCTAGCCGTTTCATCGACTAACGATATTGAAGATGACGTCTTCATCATTCAATTAGAACTTGAGTTGGCCAGATTCCATGTCTATCAGGGCTCGCCCAGTGGCTAGGAAAGGTCTTTCCAAGATGATTAGAACTTCGAAATTGACCTTGCAATCTAGGATCACAAAGTTTGTGGGGAATATGAATTTTTCAACTTTGACCAGGATGTCATACAGTATCCCCACAAGCATCTTTACTATCTTGTCGGCCATCAGCAGCCGCATGTTTGTAGGAGTAGGGGCTCTCAAGCTTAGTTTTTTGAAGACTACAAGGGTCATCAAATTTATACTAGCACCCAGATCACATAGTGCCCTTGCAAACTCGACATCATCTATGGTGCATGGAATAGTGAATGCTCCAGGATCCTCTCACTTCTACACCAAGGATCTTGTAGATATCACACTACAATATTGGAGTTCTTGAGAAAGCTCCTGATTCACAGTGTTTTTTTGTGACCAAGTCTTTCATGAACTTTACGTACCCAGGCATTTTCTACAATGCTTCAAGAAGTGGGATGTTGATGGAGAGTTGTCTCAGCATGGAGAGGAAGTGCTTGAATTTACCTTCCTTTTTTTTTCTTAAGTCTCTAAGGGAAGAGAGGAGGGGGGTCTAGGAATGGGTTTTTAACTTCTATGGCATTGGCACTGCACCACCCTACCAATCCTTAGTACAAACACCTACACCATCAGCATGCTCACTCTCAACCATCTCCTCTTGAATAGTGTCATCTTCAACTGGCTTTGGAGGATCAATAGTTTGTTTTCCACCACGCGTCATTATTTCCTTACACTGCCCTTTATTCATAGGATTTTAAACTATGTTGTTGGGTAGAGTACCTCTTTGGTGCTGGTTGAGTTAGGTTGACATCTAACCAAATTATTGCTCAAGCTACTTGATAGCCATAGAACGAGACTCAGTCGTCTGATTAATGCTGGAGATATCATATTTCATCCCCTTCAGTGTCTTATCCTAAGTGTCAACCTTTTTCAACAGATAATTAAATATCTCCTCAACTTGAGATGTACCAGCACTAGAATCTCGGTTGTGCAATGGAACATATGGACCATTCCTGTAGCTATCTCCGCATCCCCATTCAGCATCTCTATCTTTGCCCCTATTCTTGTTGTAGTAGCCTCCTCTATTGTGGTCTCTGAAGGCACTATCCCTACCAAAGTTCCAACCTTGATTCCCTTGACCTTGGCAGCAAAAGTCCTAATTGGACCCTTGTGCATTGGTCCAGAAACCTGCCATCTGATATATAATAAAACAAGTGTCCTCCTCAAAATAAGGCTCCTCGTACATGGGTTGTTGTGGAGGCTGATGAGATACTGCATTCACTTTTTGTTGGTTCTACTTCATCAGCAGCTCCACATTAGTATTAATTCGCATAAGCTCCTGTATCACTTCTTGACTTTACCCTGCTTACGCCGACTAGTATTGTTTGAGAACGAGCTTTTTGTAGTAGCTTTGTCCCTCGTCCTCCATGCATGATTCATCTTGACCACTCTCTCCAATGTTTGTGCAACCTCCTGAAATGGGCGATCTATGAACGAGCCTCCGTGAACCCCTTAGTCAAGTGGTCCAGAAAGTCCTCCAAGAGTTCGTGTTGAAAATTGGCTAAGGCAAGGTGGACGGTCACTTGTACGGACCGTGGCATGGTAGACGGCCACTGTAGCGCCACCATTTGTCACTATGTAACAGTTAAATATCTGTTTCATTAATGGTATTTTCATGATTTAATTGATCCCTAGGCACCTTTTAGGCTTCCTAAAGTCCCCTAAACCCCTAAAATAAGACCCTAACCCTTATTCATCTATTCTAACATTCTCAAGACTTCATCA
>JBCEWC010011435.1:0-16702 GCA_038996855.1 Solanum aculeatissimum | reverse complement strand
AAGTGTATTTATAACTACCGGATTCATTTCCCTTCGTTAAGAAATGGTCGTTAAAAGTCTTTTTTCTTGTAGTGCTAGTAGGAGACAAGGGTAATATGCTTCACTATTGTACTACCCCCTTGATCCGAATAGGAGGCAAAAGTGAGATTCATACTTTACAATCACTTGATTGCGAGTAAGTGACAAGGATGAGACATTGTAACATTCCTTGACCGCGAGTAGGTGGCAAAAATGAGACATTGTAATGCCCCTTGACCGCGAGTAGGTGGCAAGGATGAGACAATGTAATACCCTTTATCACGAGCATGTGGCAAGGTTATGAGACACTTGATGTATGATTGGATGATATTTCATATATTGTGTTTACATTGCTTATGGTGTTGTAGTACTGGACAATTGGGAGATCTCATAAGGCTTATTGTATATATGTATTGTGTACGAACCCTTTTAGATACAGGTGTAGGATTCTTCGTTATTGCATTACTTGTTCGATTTCTCTTACCCAGTCGGTTGAACCTACTGAGTACATTTCGGTGTACTCGCCCCTATTTTATTTTCTCCCTACAGATTGAGCACAGGGACCCGCACAGAATAGTTGATTCACTCTTGTTGAGCATTACCTGCATCCATCCAGATCTTACCGATGAGGCTCAGACTTCGAGTTGTCGTGAATCTTTGGGATTATCTTTATTATTTTTCTTTAGACGGTGTAGATCACCTATTAGGTCGTTTGAAGTTGGTGAGATAACCTTGATAGGACTGGACTTAGTCATGAATATTATGGAGAAAATTAAACTTATAAGGAAAAAGTTACAAATGGCTCAAAGCCGATAAAAGTCTTACTCCGATTTAAGGAGGAGGATCTTGAGTTTCAGATTAGTGATTGGGTCTATTGAAGGTGTCTCCTCTAAAAGGTGTTATCTGGTTTGGTAAAAAAGAGAATTTAAGCCCTAGGTATGTAAGGCTTTACAAGGTGGTAAGAAGAGTGGGCAAGGTGGCATATGAGTTGGACCTACCTAATGAAATGCATTTGATCCATCTGGTTTTTCATGTGTTGATATTGAGAAAGTTCGTAGGTAATCCAAGCTTCATAGTTCCTTTGCAAGATGTGAACATTGAAGAGAATTTGAGTTATGAAGAAGTACCAGTTGAGATTTTAGACCGGCAAGTGAAAAGGCTAAGGAACAAGGAAGTTACATTCGTTAAAGTGGTTTGGATAAATCATCAAGTTGAGGATGCTACGCGGGAAACAAAAGCATACATGATGAAGTGTTACCTGTATCTATTCCACTTTACTCAAGCCTAAGGTAATAAGTTATTCTTGCCTAAAACCTTTAATTCCTTGCATTTTAGTTTTTGCATGATGCATACACTCATTTCTATGTTTATGGATTGTTTTGAGATATATGTTGAGCATGAATTTTGAAAATTTCATGAAAAGATGTTTAAATTGCATTTTTGTATACATGGTGGATTGTTAGCTGATGTTTAACTCCTTAGAGCCTACTTTTAAGTTCATTTGGGGATGAATATTTCCAAGGGGAGATATTGTTACGACCCTTAAGTTAGAAGCCTAGAAAGTGCAGAAAAAGTTAGATTGAAAATGACAAGGGTCTATCTATGAGACCATCTCTACGGCCCATGGTTTAGACCACAAGCTGCAGACAGGGTCTGTGGACATGAACTTCAGGAAAGGGGAAAAAGTTTTTAAGTGTCGGATGACTCCTGTAGCCATTGACGGCCCACAGGACAAATCATGGCTTGTGGAAAGAGTCGTAAGTGAGTATGCCAAATATGAAGAAAAGCTGGAGTTTTTGGAATATAATCCACGATTAACAGGACGGTCTGTAGACCAAAGCATGACCCGTAGAAAGCCTTCATGGATGAGGACCATAAAAGTGAGAAATTTGGCTAAGTGTGGAAAGACTCCACGAGTCTAACCATGACTCATACTTTAAAGGACGGTCTATAGGAATAGGTTTCGTGGTTAGGGTTTAGCAAGCAATTTTGTAAGATTGAAAATAGAGAACAAGATGACCAGGACTATGGTCTGTGGTTCCATCCACGACCCATGATCAGGCTTTCATGGTTTCAATATGATACTTTTAATGAAGGACAATTTCATCCTTTTTGCCAATTTTAATCCTAAATTAGGTCATTTTGGTGAACTTTAGGTCTCTAAATCAGACCTTAAAGCCCCAAGATCCTTATTCTCTCTCATTCTTCCATTCCTAAAATTTCTTTAGGCAAAGCATACTCCCTGGAAAACAAGAACAAGTTAAGGAGGCTAGGGTTTCAAGGGGGCATTCCATAATAGAAAATTCCTTTTTCCTAGGCTTCACCAAGGTATGTGAGTTTGATTTGTGGGTCTCCTTTAACCCACAAAGTACTACATAATATCTTTTTACATTTTTTTAAGTTCCAAGATACTACATTGCATGCTAATGATAATTCCATGATTTTTTTTTTATGATACTACATGTTTCCAATGTTATCCTATAATGTTATATTAAGTATTTTCATGTGTTTTAAGTTAATGATAATGACCCTAATGATATGGGTTTAAGTAATGAAGTATGGGCTATTTTACATGTTTTGAATAAACATATTTTCCTATGAATCACATGTTTTATGAATGTTTTAATGTATGAATAAGCCCACTAAGTTGCAAGTCAAGTTTTGCATGGTATATGACAAAGGTTAGGTCCCAAAAGAAAGGTTTTAAAGTTATGATTTTTCAAGAATATAAGCATGTTGACAATGCCCTAAAATATATTTATGAAGGTCCCCAAGATGAAAGGACAATGCTCACTTAGTGTTCCTTAAGTTTCGAGCTACTCTTAAGATTGCTACTTATAATTCTAGTGTCATAAATTGACTAAGTATATGTTTTTGAGATTCCATGAGATGACTTAGTATCGAATATGACATTGAGGTGAAGTTCGGTAAGGGAACCCTAGTAGCAACCCTTTATCTCATTAACTATGTGCCACCATAGGAGCCATTGTAGGCTAGGTAGTGGATCCACATAGATCATTTATGATATACAATGATGCATGCAAAGTGATGGAGTTTCACTCGACAAGTGGTCTCCCCGTGCCAACGTAGGGGGTTGTGTTGGATTCCATATAGTAACTCACATGATCTTATATGTCGGTTATGGTCCACTCCCACAAGGTTTATGATTCTAAAACATGGTTCCATCACATGTGTTCTCTTATATGCATGACTTCTACTCATATTGATATGATATTCTTTGTGCATGCTTAAGCTCATATTAAAGTTTCATTTATCGTCCCATGCATGTAAGTTTTTACTTATAAATGATGAAACTACAATTTCATGTTTGCATTTGTATCTCATACACTTAGTACATTCCAAAAGTACTAACACGTATTTTGTCGGTAAGATTTAACCAAAAGTACTAATACATTCTAAGACTAGTGTTTTGTGGTGAGCCCTTAGTTCGAGTCTCTACCAATTTTCATTCTTACTTTGTATTTCAGACATTGATGTATATGTTGGACTTTTGAGGCTTTTACATTCTATGTTGTTTATGTATGAAGTCTTTTCTATTTGATGAAAACTGACTGATACCAGTTTCGTCTATCCAAGATCTAGTTGGTATGCTTTTATGGACAACATGTATGATTTTCCCTTTTAATGTCGCTTCATTGTCATAATCATGTCTCATAGACTCTATCCCTTTTTATTCTGCAAATTTATTAGTTTATGCCTATGAATTCTTGAAATATTAAGATGGCTTAAGTGAGGTGCATTCAGGTGTCTTATTCATCATGTGACGACTAAGCCTTAGGTTAGGCCGTTACAATAAGAGTCTTCATTATATATTCAATCAAAAGGATCTGAACTTGAGGTAGTGTAGGTGAATTTACTTTCTAAAAGACTATGACTTGACCATATTATATCATTCGAGAAAGGCTAATGTGGTGGTCGACGCTTTGAGTAGAAAGACTTTTAGCGTGGCGAGCCTTGCTACCATTCAAGTTGAGGAGAAATCTTTTGCCAGAGATGTTAAACGACTAGTTAATGGTCTAGTCAGGTTACAAATTTCGGATACGGGTAGTGTTTTGAGGATTGAGGGTTGAGATTATGGTAGGTTTGCCCACTACTGTAGGTAGTTATGACTCTATTCGGGTAGTTGTGTATCGATTGACTAAGTCCGCCCATTTCATTCTTGTTAAGTTTAAGTATACAACAGAGAAGTTGAATCAACTTTATATCAATCAAATAGTTAGACTGCATGGGGTGCTCATTTCTATCATTTTTGACTGGGGTTCACTCTTCACTTCATATTTTTTGGAGGACCTTACAACATGGTCTAGATACTCAGCTGGATATAAGTTCTGCCTTTTACCCTTACATAAACAAATAACATGAGTGAACGACTAAGGTGTTGGAGGACATGCGTTGAGCACGTGTGATTGATTTTGATTCCCATTGGGATCAACACTTGCCCTTAGCAGAGTTCGCCTATAACAATAGTTATCATTCTATTATTTAGATGACACCATTTGATACTTTATATGATAGGCGGTGTAGATCTCTACTTGGTTGGTGTGATTCCGCTGAGATGAACTCATTAGATGCAGACTTTCTTAGAGATGCTATAGAGCAGGTTTGTACGATTCAGGGTAGACTATTGACAACTCAGAGTAGATGTTATAGATCAGATTTGTACGATTCAGGGTAGACTATTGACAACTCAGAGTCGACAGAAGAGTTATGCAAATAGATGGGCTCGAGCCCTAGAATTTATGGATCACAATTATATTTGGATTAGAGTCACTCATGAAATATGTGATGTGGTTCAGAAAGAAGTGCAAGTTTAACCCTCGATTTATTGACCTATTTGAGATTTTGGAGCGAGTTGGAGAGGTGGCCTATAGACTGACTTTGCCACCAAGCTAATCATTTATGTATCCAGTGTTTCATATCTCTATACTTCGAACCTATGTGTCAGATAAGTCTCATGTACTTTCACTTGATTCAGTAGTGCTGGATCCAGACTTGTCATTGAAGGAAGAGCCTATAGTTATTTTGGATAGGTAGGTTTAAAAGCTTAGAACCAAAGAGATTGCTTCAGTGAAAGTGCAATGGAAGCATCATCCAGTTGGAGAAGCAACTTGGGAGACGAAGTTCGACATGCGTGCTGAATACCCTTATCTTTTCGAAGTTTCAGGTACTTTTTGTTAATTTATGTTCGAGGACGAACATGATTTTTAGTGGTGGATAATGTAATGACTCGTTAGATTATTTTGAGAACTAGACCTCTTATTTTTTTCTAAGATATCCCTCTTGTAAAAATTTTAAATGGGAATCTTGAACAACATACTTGTCTATGGTTAATTAGTTAACAATTAATTTTAGATAATTAATTTAATTGGTGTTAGTGGGGTTAACAATTAAAAAAAGGTAGAGGGAAAAAACGTACCAATGCATGATGACGACCGCTTGCACAAGTAATAATTTATGTTCAAGAAAAGGAGAATTAGACTACTGCAACTCTATTCATTCCTCTACTATATAATCATTTCCATCCACGTGTTTTGTCTATTATTACTATTAATATATAGATATAACAACCCAAAAAATTTTAAACCTTGTGATTTTTATTGAGGGATGACTTGAACCTGTCATAGCTGGTTAATGAGCTTTATGAGTCTCTCTTGAGTGGTCATATTCAAGGAAATCGCATTGGTTAAGTTTTGCTCGACGTCTTGTGGAAGTACTGACTTTAAATGGCCATATCTCTTAGCACGAGCAGAATGGGAGCGCCATGACCTATAAAATTGAAACTCTTTGAGTTATCTTTCCAACACACTTGGTTTCACTTGATTCAGAGTTCAGAATGAAGAAGTTATGACCTTTTTGATAAGATTGCCTATAGGGAATCCATTTCTGGATTTTGTTTTGGAAAAGGCACTATCTCACGGTAGCCTCACGGGTCGTGTGTCATCTCATGGTCCGTGAGTCAGCTTGTGTGACCTCTCACGAGGTGTGGTAAGGTGTTTAGGGATGACCTTGACCTAAGGATTGGCTCTATGTATAAGGTTAATACTTTGAAAATTGCATCAACGAGAAGATGGGGTTCACAAACCGTGTGAGGCCTCATGGGTCGTGAACCAGTCCGTGTGAAGTTGCCAGCCAACAACCAAGGCCCTGGACCAAGTGAGGCTCCAAGGACCACCTCACGGTTCGTGAGAAACCCCACGGTTCATGGAGATGTCCGTATGGTTGCGAGAGGGAAAATTTTCTAAGTATGGGATTACTGTCTCAGATTTTTGTCAATGAGATATTCTTCAAGTGTGGCTTCACGGGGGAAGCTCACGGTCCGTGTAATTGACCGTGTGAGTGTCGTTCCAATTTTTGCTTATAGGTTATGGTCTTCTAGTGTAGTCTCACGGTGGAGCTCACCGACCGTGAGTCACTACACGGTCCGTGTAGCTGACTTTGTAGGCGACGTTTCCAGCTTTCCTTACTCGTTCCACTAATGGTTTAATTGTAATTTTTTGTTATTCCTAAGGAATTTTTAGTCTTTCTTAGCTCTCTTAAATCCCTGAATTAGCCTTTACACCTTCATCAAATTCAAAATCCTCTCAAACACTTAGAATTGTTTTCAAACACTCTCCTCTCAAACTCTCTTCTAGGTGTGGGTTGAAGGTTGGAATTGAAATTCTAGGAAACTCTCTTCTTCAATCTGTCTTCTCTCTAAAGCTTCTTGGTAATCAAGGTATGTGGAAATTTATTCATGGCTCCTTTCAACCATGAAGTTCCAAAACTAATTTCTTCAATTGTTTTTATGAAATTATGCTTACTTTGAAATTGAGTCTTTTAAATTATGAATGATTTAATTAAATTTTAAGTGTGGATTATATTTAATTGTTGATTTTAAATTGAATTAAGGCCTAATTTTTTGAATTCCATTTGTTTTATGAAGGTTCAATTAAGCATGTCCCCTTATTCTTTAAATTTATGCATGGGTGATATTATTTAAGCTTGGACTGTTGATTTAATTATGAATTTTATATGGATTCTTCTTATTATGAATTTAAATTATGAATTCTAATGTAAGATATGTGATATGACTAGATTGTGATCACATCTTGTCTTGACTTGGTTTTTAAGCATAATTGGGTGATTGCACCATCTTGCACTTGTCTTGAATGAGCTACTCCTATGCATTTGCCCTTGCACTTGGTACTTGAGCTCTTGTTTGGCCTTTTAGCCTAAATATGAAAAGACTTGAATTACGTTTTGACTTTTTAGCCCAATCTTGCATTGCATTGATTTGAAAGTACTTATCCTTCATTTGAAAGCATGTATAAGTATATGTATTCTTATGGGATGGCGACCGAGCACCGATGGATTGGAGTAGTAAGTGGGCTATCCCCAAGGGTCCCACTCATTTCTTTTGAACTATGTTCCAACATAGGTATTTTGATATGATATGACTAGAAAATCCTTCTGAAATGACCGGGTTGTAAGAAAGGTGGCCATCACACTGAAATGACCAGGTCGTAAGGTGTGGTGTGGATACTGTTGGCAAGTGGTCACCCTAATCTCAATGTGGGGGCCTGACATCAAGAGTTCATGTATTGGCTCACATAGATTGTGATATCGGTTACGTCTCATCCTCTATACTTTAAGCATTATGGCATTTCATGTATCACAGATTTCATGGCATATTGATATATTATTTTTTCTTATACTCTTATTTCTATATATGTGCCCTTGTCATCTAACTTGTTTGTAGGTTCATATTCATATGCATTGCATGTCCGCATACTTAGTGCATTATATGTGCTAACCCACACTCTTTATCTACATGATCTAACCATTTTGGACGCTTAACTTGGTGATCTTGGATTGTTGCTAGTGATGAGCCCTTTACTTCAAGGGCAAAACCCACCTTCCTCTATCTTATGGTTTGTTATGTCTTTTTCATCTTATCTTATGACTTGAGGGTGAGCTCGGGTTATGTCGTGGTCCCTATATTTTCTTATGTAGAGGCATTGTTGGACATATCAGATTTTATTGTACGTCTGTATTATATGTTTGTTTGGGATGCTATGTTTACATCATGCTTTAACTATGATTACACTTATGTTATTTTGACTTGATTTTAATGAGAATGTGCTTGTGGAAAGTCTCAAGTCCCTCCTTGCCCCCATAGTTTGAGTCATACTTACCCGCCCCTTAAAACGTACTTGTTATGTGCTACACGATTCATGCAAATTCCTTCCCCGATGACATCCCCATAGCTGAGTCCAAAGCCTCGTAATCCCTTAGAACTATGTGCTACTTGTTATACTACGCGCTTTCGAACCAATGATGTGTGAATCGATGCTAAGATGGCTTAATTGAGGACTCTTGGGTTCTCATTTGTCATGTCACATCTAGGCCCTACTTTCGGATCGTGACAATAGATATAGATATAATAGAATTAGAAAGAAGTTGAAGGTGCCAATGTTACTGTTGTGAGGTTAACGTTGCGCTTAGAGGTTAATGTTCCTGGACTTCTTTATTAAATGATCATTAGACAATAATTGGTATAGAATAATTGAATAATGATAACAAAAGATAGGTTAGCATAAATCAATTTTAATTAGGTTAATCTGTTGAAAATTATTTCTATGGAAGACATTATTAGTTAGTAAGTAATTGACTTCAATTTGGGATTATTTTTCTAGGTTATCACATTATGATTTAAGTTTTGATAGAATTAATGTGGATGATTAAATATTAGGTGTATAGGAATATCCTTAAATTTATGATATTTGAAAAATTGAACTTAACCTTAGGCTTGAAATTTGGTAAATATGATAGTAAAAATATTAATTGACATCAAGATTAGGAACTTGATTATAGATTTTTGGTGTTGTTATTTTTAAAACCTTATTGTGATTATTTATTTGACTAGATCGTGGTACTTCAGATTCTATTCGAAAAGGAAATACTCAAGTATTGGATTGATCATAATTTTGGCTAAGGCAAGTGGACTTTCAAAATTTTATAATTCTCGTAGAATTCTCAATTTTTTTATGTGTGTTGGGGAGTAATGGGGAATGAGATATGGGGTGAATGATTCATGAAATGTTTTAATATTATAAAATGGGGTGATTAAATGTGAACGTGAATTGGAGTGGTGTTGTAACACTTGAACTAAAAATGTGGTTAAGTGATGTGAATTTTATATTAGGATATGTTGTTGTGATTAGTAATTATGAGTGGATTCATTTGTGGACTTCATCTCATGCTCATTCATTCTATGTCATGCATATTTACATTTGTTCTGGATATTGATATAAGTGAGATAATAAAAATTAGGGTTGAGGTCTTTACCGCTTGAGATGTGATCCCTAGGTTATTGCCAATGTTGTGATGTTGAGACATTTGCCAGTGATATTGTGTTGTCGAGGTCGTTACCGACAACATTGTGATGCTGAAGTCTTTTCCAGTGATGTTATGACATCGAGGTCTTGCCGATAATTATTGCATAAGCATTGCATATCATTCTTGCATAACCTTGTGTGACATGATGTGATTCATGTGATTGATCGTGTTACCACTTGTGAGCTGTGGCTTGTGATTTTGAACTGTAATTTTATGAAAATTATTTATATTGTGTATATGTACTACTAGGTTGGACTGGTTTTCTGTGTAGGTTGTTGTTTTGGGGTTCGATTAGGATGAAAGGAGTTTATGTATTCTATTGGACTTGCTTTATTTTTGTTAGTTTACTTGTTGGGTATTGTGTTGCTTTTGGTACTCACCTCTTGCTTCTACACTTGTGTAGGTTTTGAGCCAAGCAGTGAGTAGTATCTTTTCTTGATCCTCCAAGGCTTCCCCTGAGATTTAGAGAGGTAGTTGTTGTCATTTGACAAATTCTTTTATTCCTGTTTGTTCTATGTTTTGTTCTATTCGAGAAGAAAGACAGTTCAGACTTGCACTCTACTTACTTACTTTCGCACGTTATTTCTATTTCTCGTTGGGTTTAGGCTGACTTGTTCTGGTGGAATTGAGCAAGTGTCATCACACTCGAATTTGGATCATGATAGATATACCATATATTATTTGAAAATGACGTAAAAAGTACTATAAAAAATTTAAAAGCCATATAAAAAAATTTGACTGACTGTTGAAATTTTATTAGTGACACATAAATTAGAATGACAAAAGTAAAATATATTATTTGAAAATTACGTAAAAAGTACTATAAATCACAATAATCATAAGATATCTAAGAAAATCATATTAAAAATTTGATTGGCTCTCCAAAATTATATTTTTGTCACATAGATTAGAACTAAAAATATCATAAATTGGGCTTATGCAAGCACAAATTCCTATGTCTAATCGATATTACTCCGTCTATTTAAAAAAGAATGACTCATTTTCTTTTTAGCTTGTTTAAAAAAGAATGATCTCTTTCTTTCTTTTTTGGTATATTTTAATTTTAATTTTTCACGTGACATGTGTAAGGCCATAAGATTCAAGGATATTTTGGTACATTTGATAAACTTTTGATTTAGAACCACAAAATTAAAAAAAATTCTTTATTTTCTTAAACTTCGTGTCAAGTCAAACGACTCAAACTAGTCATTCTTTTTTAAAACAAAGAGAATATAAAAAAAATATTTAAATCAACACAACTAAGGAGGTGTTTGATTATATTTTTTTCTTGAACTTTTCTTAAGAGTAGAATTCTAAAAAAACACATTAGATTTTGAAGAATTTTAATAAATATATAAAATAAAATTAAGGATTGAAGTTGCTAACCACTTGAAATAAAAGCTAAAATCCTTTGGTCCCCTTAAAGCCCCAAGTCCGGATGGCCTTCACCCCATCTTCTACCAAAAGTATTGGGATATTGTGGGAAAGACAATTACTTCCTTCTGTAGGGAGACGTTTCAGCGACATGAAGTGCCTTTATCTGTCTCATACCCAAACCTAACAATGCTACTACCCTCAAAGACTTCAGACCCATTGGCCTTTGCAATACTGCTTATAAGTTAGTCACCAAGATTCTAGTCCATAGGATCAAACCCTTGCTGGCCAACATCATTAGTCCTACTCAAGCCAGTTTCTTGACCAATAGGAGAGTTTATGATAATGTCATCATTGTTCAAGAATACCTCACACATTTTGGAAAAATGAGAAGTAAGAAGGCTAACATGGCTATCAATATCGACCTGGAAAAAACCTTTGACAGCCTCAAATGGTCCTTCATTCGGGACACCCTCCAATACTTCAAATTCCCTTGTGGCACAATCAATCTTATCATGTCCTGTGTGAGCAGTTCCACCATCTCTATCCTAGTCAACAGAGAATCTATCACTTTCTTCAAACCTTCCAGAGGAATCAAACAGGGAGACCCTTTATCCCCTTATCTCTTCATCCTCTGTATGGAAAAACTTTCTAGAATAATTGAAAATGAGGTCGATAAAAAATGTTGGACTCCGATGAAAATCACCTACCAAGGGTCCAAACTCTCTCATCTCTTCTTTGCGGATGACCTTGTCTTCTTCCCCAAGGCCACTCCTACAAACTACATTAGTATCATATCCACCTGAACATTTTTGCTCCATGACAGGACAAAGAATAAACCAAGGAAAATCTAGGGTTTTCTTCTCTGCCAGTTGTCCCCCCCTCCACGGCCAACCCCTGTTCTCACATCCTAAATATTGAACTTTGTACCTCCTTTGAAAAGAATCTTGGCTTCTCATATTCCACAAGAGGCCCGAGGCTAGGGACTTTCAATTCATCCTAGACAACATGCGCAATAAGTTGGCTGGCTGGAAAACCAACCTCTTCAATCTAGCAGGTAGAGCCACTCTGGTCAAAGCTTCCCTTAGCAGTGTTCCTTCCCATGTTATACAATACATTCAACTACCTGCCCACACTGCATATCATCTAGACAGAACTCTAAGAAATTTCTTATTGCTTCTCCAGCACACGCAAGTGTACGTGGTCTATACAAGTAATATAGTGGCCCTTATTAGGAGTCAAATATCAAATCCACGGGACTCAAACCAGACTTTAATCTCAGACCAAAGATTATGTGAGAGTGTGCTTTCTAAAAAGAATCAGGAGTTATAAATTTCATTTAAATAACTAATTATAACTACTGCTTTTGATGGAATTATCAATTTAAGTACAATTTTGGGCTAGTAATATTATTGACGCAGTTCTAGACTCAATGTTTGCACTTATATTGGGTTTCCTGATTACTAATTCTCAGGGTTGAAAATACCTAAGCAGGGTTGCACACCTCTACCGGCCTACCCCTATTGACTGTCTAACTACATCATTGAGCGGGGATAGACCGATCAATACGGATTCTTTAACGTTATCTTCGTGCATCTGAACCTAGCAAAGTGTAAGGCTAGTTGTCACAAGTCTCCCTTACACGAATCAATCTAGTTTTCTAGTTGAACAAGCTACTTATATTACTGTGTTCTATCCATCCCACATCTCATGAATTCAGGATAGACAACTCATTTACCTCTTAGTTGATCAGGCTAAAAAGCATGGATAAAAGTAATATAAGAGTAATTTGATGGAAACCTTTTAATAATATGCAAAACTTGAAAGCTAGAGCATTGTCTCTAGCTACCAACCCAGAATATGGAAAGATTAGCCAATGGGAAGATTAGCCACGCATCATTGTCATAAACAACATAACAAAACTAACCAACATTCACAATGAAGAATTAAAGTAATAACTGATCAAAATTAAACCAAGGAAGGAGTTCTTAGTCGTTCTTTTTTTCCCCTGTTCAAAACATTGTCTTACATTATGTTTTCTAAATGAATATAAACCTAAAATTTTTGTATCTCACTTTTTCCCTCACGTTACTTCGGTTCGCGACACAAACTGGGTGGTTTTGACTGCCTTTTTCCATTTAATGCTGACTGGACAAATTTCTCTTTTCCTTGAACAAGTCTGTGACGCGGACTTCCCATGATTTTTCGCTTCACGTCTTTTTCTCCAAGGTCTCTGTTTGCTCAGCTTTCTCCCTAGGTCCGCGATGTAGATATGCGCGTTTTCGCTGAATTGACTGAATTTTTACTTGACTCTTTGACTATGTTCTTCCTCTTTTTCAGATGTGATTCCAAACCTCCATATTATGTTAGAACCCTACAAGAACACAACCAACAGGCACACTTGACCTTGAATTAGCAAGATATATTAATTCACACAAAAAACGCTTAAACTTTGATGATTTATCCCCGGACTAAGCTCTGTACATGGATAGATTTGGCCAATTAGGCGTATAAATATGCCTAAGATCACCAGCCCACACTTAGAACTTTGTCCGTCCTCAGACACATCATTACATATGCATGTGACACCTAGGTTGTATGTAAAACTGCAATGTACAATTGGCTTTCTGAACCAGGTCTAACCTTATCTCAACAACCCTACAGACTCACATCACGTATACCCTTCCAGAAATAATGCGGACTCAAATAGAATTTATGCATATGGCTATCTTTTAGTTGTCACTCTTTCGACAATCCTGTGCCCTCACTAGAAGAACTACCCATGCTCACACTCGTCATTCCAATTGAAAGATCTATGAATGAGTATCATATCAACTCTCGCTCTCCCAAAGGATGTCTCATGTTGCTCCTGGTTCCCATAAGCTTGCCTTTAATGGGCTACCTTACTTGCGCTCAGAACCTACTTTAAGAGATCACATAGGTCTTCTATTTGGTTGTAATGTAGGTTGTAGGCGGGTAGGTTAGATTCAGGGGTCTTTATGGGTCAACTCCTAAGTGCTTAAGCCTCAATTACTCTTTTGTCTCACCTTCCTCTTGTAGATTTTATTGAACCATTTCCTTCATTCAAGTAGAGAATGCCATCCTCTTATTTCAACTCACCGATCACTTCTTCTTCCTTAAGAAATAACAATGTTTGATTGTTCTTATATATATATATATATTCTTTTGTGAACCCTTATCCGTGATAGGTCTGCGATGCGGACTGGTCACGGACCCTACTTGTTAAGGCTTTCAATTTTTTTAAAAAAAATTCTACCTTCCTTCAAAAGTTTAGGCTTACCCTCATTTGTCTTATTGTGATAAAGCGCTCAGGGTTTTTTGGATCAAACATGGGTTAAGCACAAAATTGGATTAGACTATTCGTGTGGCTATCCAAGGAACAAACTAAGGCTCAAAAGGGCCGACTAGAGGTAATTTTATGTAGGTGATTCAGAGAAATGACTTACTCGACTACCAAAGAAATGCCTAGATCTTTTCCCTTAAGGTTTATTCCTGCCTAGGTTGACTCCCATCCGAGGCAAGTTCTAGCAACCAGTGCAACATGGGCCTAACAATTTTTCTCACTCCCTCCTGACACATTTTTGTCAAAGATCTCCCACTAGTTTTGACTGCTACATTATTCTCAAGAGTCCAGCATGCATTTAGAAGACATGAGCTTGTTTCATATTCCATTTCTAGAGTTGGCCCTGATTCAAAAACTTTATCGTTCATGCCTTATTATTTCTACCGACACACTACATAGAACTAACATTGATAATATCCTTAGGACGATCGTCATCCATCCATCATAGGGCTCTGCCATTCAACTATGATAACTCAAAACTCTACCACATACACACACAACTAAAAACACTACCATTTACAATTCACATTGCAAGCATTCAAACATTTATTTACAAACCCAAGCAAAATAAACTCATGTCCCCACGTAGCACAAGGCAAAACATAACATATGTCCAAACATAACAAAAGGAAAAAATAAAGCATAGTCTTAATACATAGTCGAATTAAAATATAAAGCATATAATAGTTCTTCCCCACCCCACACTTAGAGCAAACACAATCCTTAGTTAAGTATATGAAACCTGCGGAATAGGAAAATGGTGCTCACTCATCATCCATGTCTACATTAGGGAGAATCGGCTCACCGTCCATAGCCATTGGTGGCTCATCTATCTCCAACTCATCCTTATCCACATCAAAACCTTCCTGAGCATCCTCAGGGTTAGTAGGCACATCGTCTTCTATAGGCTCAAAAAATTGAGGTCCAATCCCTAAGACCGCCCTCGCATGATCATTTAGAGGGTACTGGACATCTACGACAGTCAACTCTTGTGGGGTGGAAGGTCTCCCACCTATCTTGTGATGCAACATCTCTAACCCGTACATCCGTGCCATAATGAGCTCGCCCTTGTGGGCCCTCTCAACCATAGTCAAAATCGCTCCTGAGGAGACATCAAGCTCCTTTATGTTTGTCACACAATAGGGTGGGGCCTCTATGCGAGGACAGTAGTCAAAGGGCTTCTCCGGTACACCTGCACGCCTGCAGCCTCGATGAGTGCGGGCCTTCCTCATGGAAGAGTTGAAGATGAATCCAGTATTGAGTTCAACTCTTGTCATGAGGGCATAGGCCAAACACACCCTATCCCTAGTGATATACGTGAAGTGCACACTCGTAAATATCGTATGCATGATGATTTTTATCCAAACTCGGGCATCCCAGTTCATGTGAGTAAAGGGAAAGGACTGATAATACCTCTTATAGCTATGCTGGATCCATTTAGCAATGAATGTCGACGCAACCAATGTGTTTCTAATAGCCTGATATGGTGGTCAGATCTACAACTCCGTGAAAAGGGATGTGCCGATGTCCCTTGTGCCCAGAATGCCATTGAGAGCTACCGAAGTGATGTTCACCTCCATACCCCGGACTGTCACCACCTGTGATCGTGCCTCTAACTTCATGTTAGCATAGAATTCCCTCATCATGCTTAAGTTGCACGGGATAGGGTTTCCAAAGAGGAAGCTCATCCGATACTCCACACACCTCTGATAGATATGTGGGAAATCCCTGGCCAAGCTGTCGGTATCAATGGGGAAATCAGGGAAGTATTCCGTTTCATCGTGGGCCCGGTACCACCTTTTACCTTCCCTTACCATCGCATTGATGCCGAATTGTGGTCTTTGACCACGAGGGGTTGGTTGAGCTTTAGGCACATCTGGAACTCCCATGGTGTGTTTCCTACTGGTTGAAACCCCTTCTTGACTCATTTTTTGTGCTCTAGATGCCATAGATGTCTTCACATAAGCACAACCAAATGCAAAATTAGCCTCTAGCCAAGGGTGGGATAGCAAACAACCCCACACTTAATTCAAACCATGATGTTAGGGGGTACTCAAACTGCCACTGCCAACATCGGGTAATTCCACCAAGCACAAACATTATGGTCATGAGACCACATCCCCCCATATACGCCTTACACATCGATGCACACCATAACATCCCTTAGCCATATAATTCAACAATATCACACACAATCACAAATAATAATCATCAAAACCAATAATTTGTTAAAGGCTTGCCCCAATTTGGGTGTTTTCCTTCAACACAGTTACCCACACCATAAGACATAATCAAATTCACCCTAGTCAAGAAATTGAGCATATAAGGACAACACCCACCCCAATTCATACCATGAAATGCACCCAGGGATTAATTAGACAAGTAATTGCAACCAAATGACCTACAATGTCTCCAACCCAAACAATAACCAAGAAAGAGGGAGTAGAACACATACCTGAAGTGAAGAGAGCAAGAGCAAACTAATTAGAACCCTTGAGGAATGGGAAGACGTCACAGATGTGTTCAAACTTGAGTGAGTTTAGTTTA
>JBCEWC010011434.1:0-16703 GCA_038996855.1 Solanum aculeatissimum | reverse complement strand
GGTCCGTGCAAATGTCCTTGGCCATTTTTCTGAGCCTATCTCTAATGGCTTTCGAATTTTAGACAGTCTCACTGTTTAGGCCATATCTCCCTCATCCGATACCCAAATTGAGTGAAACCACTTTTGTTGCAAAGCTAACTCAAAGAGATTCAATATGATATGTGGTATCTCACATGGTTAATCCCACATCAAACGTTATGACTATTTGAAGTTGACTGTCAAAACTGTCCCTCTAGGTCACTTTCTAACCCAATTTGCATTTGCCACATAAACTCAACCCGTGGCTACCAAAACTCAACCATGGATTGTAGTACATCATAGAATGCCAACCATAAATAGATTTCAAAAATTTTTGGGTTGTTACAGTTTGGAAATCAAAGTCCGAGAAATCCCTAATTTACACCATTAGAATCCCAAAATTATATGTTAAAAACATAAATTAATCAATGTAAATTAATGAAATAGATTAGAAATTAATTATCGGAATTAATTTACCTTTATAAACCTTGAAATCCCTCTTTAAAATGAAGCTTGGAGTGTTAAAAATGGTAAAAAAATGAAATGAATGCATCTTTCAAATCAAGCTATTGTTCAGGTATAATAAGTACTCCACGAATGCGGATAAAGATCCACGAATGCAGGGCATTGAACTTGCTAATCCTCCGTAGACGTAGGGATTTAATCTGTATATATGGAGGCACGCCCTATAGTGCTCCACAAATACGGAGGTCATTCAGGTTAGACCTCCGCAAACATGGGCCCACTCCCATGAACGTGGAGAACAAAGTGGGTGACACCAGATATTGTTGTACCAGCAACACACAATCTACAAAAATCAATAATTGGAAACTTGGGAATTCATTCGGAACCCCATAAACATAAACCAAACATGAAATCTTTCTAGAAATGATAAACCGGACTCAATAGAACTATCAGAATTCGAGTCCGGGATCTCCTTGGCCCAGAACTCTAGAAAGATCATTTAAACTATTTTCGGACTCAAAAACTCAAAATATCACGGAAGATCTAAAACATTTAACTTAGACATTTCAAGTGTTAGTTTTACCACCCGGAACCACTGGAATTGATGGAATTATGATACGAGCTCCCAAACTCCAAATGTTGCCTCGAGTCAAACCTATGATCAAAATGAACTTGAAATGTAACTTTGAATCCAAAATCTTTGTTTTAACTCCAAATTTAGTTATGCAAGTTCTCCTAGACCAGATTCAGCATTCCACAACTGATGGGATCAAAAAATATGAATTCTGACACTCAAAACTCAGAATGACCTCAAAACTTTAAATTTTCAACTTTAATCCTTTGAAAACTTTCTTTTGCAAAACTTCCACTTTTTACAAGATTTTAAGAATTCAAATTTTAGACCCATCCCTGAATGATCCATGGCAATTTTTAAGAAGAACAAAATGGTAATTTGGTCGAAAATACAAAAAATAACCTTTGAGGTCATTACATTATCCACTGCAAAAAACAATGTTTGTCATCGAACATTAGATAAGGGACATACCTTAGGGTGTAAATAGTTGAGGGCATTGGCCACACATATTTGATTCTATATCCCACAGAGCCTCACTCTCAAGCTTATAACTCCACTGGACCTTTACTGAAATGATCTCTTTAGTCCTCAACTTCCTTACTTCTCTATCCAAAATGGATACTGACTACTCCTCACAAGTCAAATCAGGGCTCAACTCAATTGAATCCATAGAAATAACAAAAGACTCAACATCAAAACATGGAATACAAGATAGACTGAAGATAGACTAGGTGGCAAGGCAAGTCTATAAGCCACCTTCCCCGCTCTATTAAGAATCTTAAAAGGACCAATAACCCTCAGACTGAGCTTTCCTTTCTTCCCAAATCTCACAACACCCTCCAAAGGTGAAGCTTTCAACCAAACCATATCATTAATCGTGAACTCCAAAGGTCAAACCCGCCTATTAGCATAGCTCTTTTGGCATCTCTAGAATGTCACCAATTTACTCTGAATCAACCTCATATACTTAAGATCATCTCTCAACATATCAATACACATACTAACCACTGCTACTATGTCAAACCAACCTACAGGCGATCTACATATTCGGCCATAAAAGGCCTCAAAACAAGCCATCTGAATGTTGGAATGATAATTGTTATTCAACGCAAACTCTGCTAAGGTTAAATATTGGTCCCATCTAGCTCCAAAATCAATAAACAGGCTCACAGCATATCCTCTAATACCTGAATGGTTCTCTCGAACTGACCATCGGTCTAAGGGTGAAAAGCTATACTCATATCCAAATGAGTACTCAAACTATGCTGTAAATCTCTCCAAAAATATGAAGTAAACAATAAGCCTTGATTCTACACAATAGAGACCGAGAAGCCCATAAAGTCTCACTATTTTACTAACATAAAGCTAGGCTAGTCTCTCAGATGTATACTCCACTTTGACCAGAATGAAGTGGGCAGACTTGATCAATCGATCTACCACTACTCAAATTGAATCAAAACCCCCCAAATAAGTGGTAAACCAACTACATAGTCCATATCAATGCGCTCTAACTTGCACTCAGGAATGGGCCTCTTTTGAAGCTCTCTACCTAGCCTCATGTGCTCAGACTTGACCTACTAACATGTGAAGCACTTCGCTACAAACTTTGCTTTATCTATCTTCATACTTGACCACTAATAATGTTGACCCACATCATGGTACATCTTTGATGCCCCTGGATGTATAAAATATCTATCACAAAGAGCCTCCTCAAGTATCAATATGATCAAATCACTTATTTTAGCCACACAGATATGGCTCCCAATCCTCAAAGAACCCTTAGAATTAAGTAGTGCTTCTCTAGCTTCACCTCTAGTCACTTTATCCTAGATAATACACAAATTCTCATCCTCAAATTGTCTCTCACTAATTTGATCCATCAATGATGAGTGGGCCTCAATAGTTGCAAGCACTCTACCCTGTTCTAAAATTTGTAACCTCACCAAACTATTGACCAATCTCTGAACATCTTTATCCAATGATCATTCCTCAACCAGGATAGCACTCCCCATGCTAGAAATCCTTCCTACTCGATGCATTGGCTACCACATTGGCCTATCCGGGGTGATAGAGAATAGTCAAGCCATAATCTTTTAGAAGCACAATCCACTTCCTTTGTCTCAAATATAGATCCCACAGATAAAAGATATACTGTAAGTTATGATGGTCAGTAAAGATCTCACAATGGACTCCATATAGATAGTGATGTCATAACTTTAACACAAACACAACCACCACCAACTCCAAATCATGAGTGGAATAGCTCTTTTCATGGGTCTTCAGCTGACTAGAAGCATAAGCAATAACTTTCCCTTTCTGCATCTACACACCACCTAGCCCTACTCTTGAAGCATCATAATAAATAGTGAAATCAACAACCTCCTCCGGCAATTCCAGAATAGGAGTTAAAGTCAATAATGACTTGGGATTTTGGAGGACTTTTTAACACACAAAGGACCAATGAAATGCCAAATTCTTCTGAGTAAGTCTAGTTAGTGGAGCTGCAATAGTGGAGAAACCCAGGACAAAACAACGATAATAACCAGCCAAGCCCACAAAACTATGAATCTCTATAGCTGAGGCAGACCTAGTCCAACTTTGAACTACCTCAATCTTTACTGGGTCAACTTTGATACTCTTCTTGGACACCACGTGCCCCAAGAATGCTATCGAGCTCAACCAAAACTCGCAGTTGGAGAATTCTGCATACGACCTCTCCTTTTTGAGCCATTGAAGTACAATTCTTAAATGCCTCATGTGGTCCTCCTTAGTCTTGAAATAAACCAAGATATCATCGATGAACACAATCGAGAAAAAATCTAGATACAGTCAGAATATCTTATTCATCAACTCCATAAATGCTACAGGGGTGTTAGTCAAACTAAAGGACATAACAAGGAACTCTTAGTGGCCATACTTAGTTTGCAAAGTTGTCTTAGGTATATCTGATTGTCGAATATGAAGTTGATGATACCTAGACCTCAAGTAAATCTTAGAAAATAGTGCAACTCCCTTAAGGTGATCAAATAAGTCATCTTTGTGGTGAAGCAGGTACATGATCTTGATAGTCCCTTTGTTCAACTATTTATAATCAATACACATCCTCATGGACCCATCCTTCTTCTTAGCAAACAGAACTGGGGCACCCCAATGTAAAATACTGGGGAAAATAAAGCCATTAATTAACATATCCTAGAGCCGCTCCTTTAGCTCCTTCAACTCAGCTAGAGTCATCTGATATGGAGTGATGGAAATGGGCTTAGTTCCTGGCTCTAGATCAATAGCAAAATCAATGTTTTGTTCTATAGGGACTCCAGGTAGATCAATAAGAAACACATCTAGAAACTCGCCAACCACCGGAATAAACTCTATAGAAGGTGACTCAGCAACAATGTCACTATAATGACTTGGTTGGTTATTTTTAGCTATATCTGTAAAAATTACTATTTTACCATTTTGTAAGTTGCTTTGGACCTATTTTGAGCTATTAGTATTATTGGAACTAAAATTCTGAGTTTTTAAAATGAGAAAATTGAGTTTTAGCACTTTTTAGAAGCTTAAGTTAATAAAAAATTGAGTTTTTTCTATCATTCTTATTTTCTTGCATTAGATCACGGATCCATCAATTTCATTAGCTCCAAAATGTTAAAACTAAATTATAAGAAGTTAAATAACTGAATTCGGAGTTAAAATGAGGTTTTTAGACCCAAAGTTGTTATTTTAGCAGTTTCCAAAACTAAAGTTTGACTTTGATCAACATTTGGAGTTTGAAAGCGCAAATTGGAATTCTAATAGTTCCAATAAATCTAGACGGTGAAACTAATGCTAGAAATGATTCAGAATAATTTTTGGAGTTGCCGAGGATAATTTTGATATTTTGAGTCTTAAACTAGTTTATATGACTTGAATTGGTAAATGTGTTATGGGAGACTTAAAATTGATTTCTGATGATTCCGTTGAGTCCGGATCACTATTTTTGGTATGGATGCATATAAAGTTTGTGTAATTCTAAGTTTGGATGAGTTTTGGGGGTCCGTTCTGAGTAGGGAATTAGACTTGGTATTGTTGGTTTCCTAATATCTGGTGCAGGTGTTATTTGTTTTCCACATTCGCGGAGAAGCGTCCGCGGTCATGGAGGTCTAGTAGGTTTTCTCTCCATGTTCGCGGAGGGATAGACTGCGTTCGCAGAGTACTAGCACGTGTGAGTGGCCCCTTCTCTTTTGTTCTCCGCGTTCGCAGGTTGGTCTCCACAATTGTAGAGGTCTTTTCGCCCTTCTCCTCCACGTTTTTGGAATGCCACAAGCAATCGTGGAGAGATTTTTATTACTGGGTAGTATTAAAATTGTGAAACACCATATTTAGCCATCTTCACAAACCTTAAGCTTTTCGGAGCGACTTTGGAAGAAGATTTTTGAAGAATTTTGCTGGGTAAGTATTTTTAACATTATATTAATTATTTTCCTTAATTTTTACCTTTATTTCATCCTAAAATTTATGATTTTCATTGTCCAAAATTTGGGATTTATAGATTATGATTTCTAAACTTTGAATGATGATTTTGCCTTCGATGTAAGCTTGCTTTTAGTAATATTTTCACCCATGAACTCCATTTTTCATATAGAACTTGATTTTAAACCCAATTTTCAGATTTAAGATTTCAAATTTTAGCTCTTAAATTAACTATTTAACTCCTAAATTAACTATTTTACTCCTAAACCTAATTCATGCCAATATGGGTATCAAAATGCTCCTTTTGATATGTAGTATCTAATTTTTATACTGATTGGTCAATTTGAGGGTCGTATGTAGGTTTGAGTTGATCAAAATCTTATTCGAGTGATGTTTCGGCATTGAGGTAGATTTGGCTAACCTTATTGGGACTAGATTTAAGTTATTAATCAAGTTTATGTAGTAATGTGGTACATAAATTGATTTATGAGTAATTATGTTGATGGGATAAGATATTGATGGAAATGTGATTCCGGTTAAGTTGAATTGTGAGTAATGATGATTCTATTGTAAATCTGAGAGAGAAACTTAAAGATTAAGATCCTGTGAGAGGTCATTGAGTTAATCTGAGACTTGTGATATTATTTGGGGAATTATTATGATAACTTGTTAGTTTTTGAGGAATCGTTGATGATTATACTTGTATATTGGGAATGAGTAAGGTCTAGTTTATGTTGTATATGTGATCTTTGGGCATAATTACGATTTATATGCATCTTGGGAACGAGTCGGGTCCTATACTGGTGATACACTTAATTCTTGGATATAATGAGGATGGGTCTATATTGTAGAGATGAGTGAGGTCCAGTACCTTTGGTATACTTGATCATCATATGGTTATGATTATCTGAGATATTATGATAGATTGTGACACTTGACATTAGTTCTTGCTATGTAAGACTTATACAATATTACTCTCATTGTGAGGTCACCATATTTATGCACATAATTGAGTGAACATCACTATTTTGTGTTTGTATCATGTTTCATTTTACCATCTTTCAAACCGAGTAGGAGGCAAGGATAATATGCTCTACTATTGTACTACCCCCTTGACCCGAGTAGGAGGCAAGGGTAAGATTCATACGTTATAATCTCTTGACCGTGCGTAGGTGGCAAAGATGAGACATTGTAACCTCCTTGACCATGAGTAGGTTGCAAGGACAAGACATTGTAATACCCTTGACCACGAGTAGGTGGCAAGGTTTTGAGGCACTTGATGCATGGTTGTATGATATTTCATATATTGTGTTTACATTGTTTATGGTGTCGTAATACTGGACATGTGGGGGATCTCATAAGACTTATTGTATATGTTTATTGTGTACTAACTCTTTTGGATGCAGGTTTAGGATTCTTTGTTATTGCATTACTTGTTCGTTTTTTGTTATCTAGTCAGTTCAACCTACAAGATATATTTTGGTGTACTTACTTCTACTTTTTTTCCTCCCTGCAGATCGAGCATAGGGACCTACACAGGGTAGTTGCCTCATTCTTGTCAAGCATTTCTGCACCCAACCAGATCTTACTGGTGAGGCTCAGACTTTGGGTCATCGTAGATCTTTGGGATGATCTTTATCATTTTTCTTTCAGACTTGTATCAGATATTTGAGATAACTTCGTATCATATCTTAAGACAACTTTGTATTCCATTTTTAGACAGTGTATTTTATCTTTTGCACTATTATAGATGCTCTTGTACTCATGACTCTAGATTTTGGGATATTTGATGTTATGTTATGTTGGTTTCTGCTTAATTTCATTCTTCATTATTTGTGGCACATTTTGGGTTGTGATAGTCACGAATAAAAGCTAAGTAGGCCAAATACCCTCGATCAATCAAGTTTTGGGCGCAAATATAAGATATCACTTTACTAGGTCAATCGGTCCACTCAATCCTCGGTTTACCTATCATGGCTAAGGTAATGGTCTTGGTATAACAATAAAGAATAACATGATATGGAGATAGTCAATCCACACCCAGAATAACATTAAAATCTACCATATCCAATATAGTCAAATCTACCCAAGTCTCATAGCCCGCCAAAGTAAAAAGATAGAATCGCAACACCCGATTCATTACTAAGGGCTCTCTTATTGAGGTCAAAACATGAACAAGCATAGATATGGAATCAGAAGGCAACTCAAACCCCAAGGAGAAATAAGTAGGCACATATGAATAAGTAGAGCCAGGATAAAATAACACAAATGTAGAGCAAAGGTAAGCCGAAATAATACCTATAATCACAGCATCAGAGGCCTCAACCTCGTATCTACCTGGGAAGGCATAGAAATGGCCACAACCTTCACATGTTGAAGTTGACCCCTTACCACCTAAATGAGTAAAAATATCACCTGCTCCCTTACCACCAGTACGTGTACCTCTATCAGACTGACCTCTACCTTAGCCCCTAGACTGTGGGGCTGAACCTCTAGCTGATGGTGTCTTATCTTTGATCGGTGAGGCATAGAATGAGTCTACCTAGGGCACTTTTGAATCATGTAATCAGGATATCCATACCCAAAGAAAGATCTAGGGGTGGACTACTGTTGCGAAAGAGCAGGAGGGATGTTGTAACCTCCCCAGCCGTTGGGCCTCTGCTGGGAACCAATAACAAATCAAAATTTTTTAACCTTGTAATATTTTTTGAGGACTGATTTGAACCTATCTTGGTCACATTTTGGGTTTTTCGAGTCTTTCTTGCATGACCGTCTTGGAAGAAATCGCATTGCATAAGTTTTGCTTGACGTCTTGTGGAAGTATTGACTTTAAATGGCCATATCTCTTGGTACAGGATGAACTGTGTGGACCAAGAACTATCAAATTTAATCTCTTTGAGTTATATTCCCAACACACTTAGTTTCACTCAATTGATAGTTCGGAGGTGGAGGTTATGGCCTTCACAGTGAGATTGCTTGCACAGGGAAGCATTATGGAAAAAGGAAGAGGAGTATTGGCTAAGGCACTGCCTCATGGCAGGCTCCCAGGCTGTGTGTGAATTCACGGTCCATGGGAAGTCCGTGTAACCTCCCACGAGTCGTGGTAAAGTGTTTTGTGATGGCCTTGGCCTACAGATCGATTCTATGTATAAGGTTAACATTTTGGAGACCGCATCATCTTGACGGTGGGGGTTCACGGGCTATGTGGAGGCTCAAGACCAGTGAACGGGTCCATGTGGGTTCCAGTGAGCAGCCAAGTCCCCGAGCTAAGGCTCTGAGCCAAGGGAGGCTTCACGGACCACCTCACAATCCGTGTGAAGCCTAACAGCTCGTGTGTCTTACCGTGTGGTAGCGAGAAGAGAATTTTTCTATCTATGGAATGTACATGGGAAATGTTGGTTAAAAGTGTGGCTTCATGGAAGGGACTCACGGACCGTATGGCCCCTCACGGTCTGTGTAGTTGACCGTGTGGGTGATGTTTCAATTTTTTCTATCCATTGCTAGATTGTAGCTCGTCGTCAAGTGAGACCTCCTGGCAAGGCTCATAGATCGTGAGTCACTACATGGTCCGTGTAGTGCACTTCATCGGTGACAGTTCCAGTTTTCTTTCTCGTTTCATTAATGATTTAATTGTAATTTTTAACTAATCCTAAGGTCATTTTAGCATTTTTTTAAACCCTCCTAAACTCCTGATTTATCCCTTTTCACTCTCATTCAATTCAAACCCTCTCAATTTCTCTCAATTTCTCTCAAAGATTCCATTGGAGACTAGCTTGGGAATCAAGGGAAGGCTCAATCCTTCATCAAATTCTTCTTGTTCTTATTGATTGTTCAAGGTATGTGGGATTGATTCATGGTTCTCCTTTCAACCATGAAGACCCAAAGCTTTTCTTCTTCAATTTTGATGAATTTGCTCTCTGTGAAATTGGGTCTTTTAAATTATGAATGATTTAATTCAATTGAGTTGTGGGATGTATTTAATTGTTAATTTCAAAGTGAATTAAGCCCTTAATTGTTGAATTCCATTAATTTTTATGAAGATTCAATTATGCATGCCTCTTTATTCTTCAATTCAAGCATGGGTAATATGAATTATGATTTTAATTGTTGATTTCCTTATGATTAAATTTTGAATCCATTCTATTATGATGATTTAAATATTAATATCAATTACCCATGCTATTTATTGATCATTCATGCATTGCATTCATGAGCATGGAAGCTTGACTTGATGAAACTCTTGATACGAGTTTTGATCCACTCGACTTGATATGATTTGACTTGATCTTGGTACGACACGAGATATGACTAGAATATGATCACATCTTATCTTGATATGGATCTTTGAGCATTTGGATGTTTACACCATATAGTTATGTTAGAATGAGCTACTCCTATGCATTGAACTTAGATTTGACACTTGAAACTCTTATTTGGCTTTTCAGCCTGATTATGGAAAGATTTGAAATATGATTTGACTTTTTAGCCTAGCGTTGTATTGTATGGATTTGAAGCATTGAACCTTCATTTTGAAAGCTTGTATGTGTATATGTATTTTCCGTGGGATGAGACTTAGTACAGAGGGATTGGATGTCGGGTGGACTATCTTCAAAGGTCCATACTCCTTTCCGTCAAACTATGTGCCAACATGGGATTTCTCCTAATATGGGATGACTTGTTACCCCCTATTTATAGGGTGGCTTGGGATTTACCTGGCAAGTAGTCCAATTCTAAGTAGTAGCTCGCTTGGTCATCCTTGTTGTCGGTTGAGATCACATCCCCCCTATGAATATGTAGGTTTGCATTCATGTATCATGGAACTTCATGGCATATTGGTACAATATTTACCCTTGATTATATATATTTTATATATATATATATATATATATATATATGTGCCCTCGCCATCTAGCTTGTAGTAGGTTCATGTTCATGTGCATGGCATGCCTGCATACTTAGTGCATTATATATGCTAACCCATATTCTTTGTCTACATGATCTAACCATGTAGGGACTAGAGACGACATTCATCCACCGTTAGACTCTTAGTTGAGATCTTGGATTTGTTGCTTATGGTGAGCCCTATACTCTAAGGGCAAACCCACCTTCTTCTAGCTTATGTTTTATTATGTCTTTTCTATCTTGTGACTTGAAGGTGAGCCCAGGTTATGTCGAGGCTCCGTCTTATTCTATGTATAGGCATTGTCGGATATATCATATTCTATTATACGTTGTACTATGTGCTTATTTGAGATGTTATGACTATCTATGTTTTGTTATGATTACTTACCTTTCTATTATGTTCTTGCTTATGTTTTTATGATTGGATGGATGGAATGTGCTTATGTCGAAAGTCCTTAGCCCCTTCTTGCCCCCATATCTTGAGTCATACTTACCCTCCCCTTAGAACGTGATTGCTACGTGTTATGTGATTCATACTTATCCCATTCCCGGTGATGTCCCCATAGCTTGAGTCCAAAGCCTCGGAATCCCTTAGACTTAGGTGTTACTTATTGTATGATGCACTTCTAAACCAATGATGTGTGCAATTATGCTTGGATGGCTTGATCGAGGACTCTCGGGTTCTCTTTCGTCATATCACGTCTAGGCTATACTCTCGGGTCGTGACAGAACCAGATAAACTCTGACCTTAACTATAGGAATTACGGGGACCTTTTCTTCTCTCTAAAGCTGCCAAAGTTGTATGGACCCACAATAATAAAATGAACCTCCTCCTCTAACCATGTGTTTGCCCCCTTATGAGGCACCTGAGTATTATTCCGATGTACGGACCCTTTTGGGGTCCTCAAACTCCTCTTTTTACATCAACTTCGTCTCCTTGGGTGGACTAACAAATGACTGGAAGGATGCCCCAACTTTAGGTACCCAGAATACAGACTGTCTGATAGAATAGGACAATCCTCTATTAAATTGAAGAACTCTCTCTGACTTTGTAGGAATAATTGTGGTAGCATGATGGGCCAACTGGCAAATGAGAATCTCATACTCTATGATAGTCATAGTGCCCTGCCTCAAGCTCTCAAACCTCAGCTGACTCTCCTCACAGATGCTCTATGGGACAAATCGATCATAGAAAGCACTAGAAAATGTCTCCCAACTCATCAAAGGGGTTCCAACTAGAAATGATCCAAGTAGAAAATGTCTCCCACATGTTATCTTACTAGTCTCTGGACCGTAGCCATCACAAGTATCAATACACAAATAATAAAAAATGCAATATGCATGATCATAATTATATCAAAGTATCAACATCATAATTATCTCAATATATCAATACCATTAATAGCTCAATATCATCAGTGTCTCAGTATCACTACAACCTCAATATCAATCATATCATAATATAAGCACCATCTTGCTATTAATAACAAATTATTCACAAGACCACATAGGTTGTGAATCCACAATTAATTTTCAAGTCGATATATCATAATATGAACAATTAATCAATCTGAAATATCATGATCAAACCTATGATGATACAATTCTACCTCCCCCCCCCCCCCTCAAAGTACTCAATTTCATACTCATAGGAGCATACACGGTTCATTCATACTTAACAAAAGGTTAGAAGTCCACTTGCTTAAAATAAAGTCTCGTGTCAGGTCAAATCCACCGCTTTCACCCTTCTACTATACTCCAAATCATCATAATGTATTCAAATATAACATCACAATTACATAACGAATCTAATGACATCAAAATCATTGATTCAGATAACAAGGGCAAAATGGTAAAAAAATCCCATACTAGAAAATATAGCTGAAATCTAAAAATTAAAGAATGAAAACATTTTCAATGTGATAAGGAGTTCAACGGTCAAAACCATTTCGAAAGTGCAGCTAGAATGAGGAAGAAATCATCAATTAAAGTTTGGAAATCGAAGTCCGAGAAATCCCCAATTTACACCTTTAAAATCCCAAAACATTATAAGTTAAAAATATATATTAATCAATGCAAATCAATGGAATAGGTTAGAAATTAATTACCCAATCAATTTGCCTTGAAAAACCTTGAAATCCCTCTTTAAAACGAAGCTTGGAGTGTTGAAAATAGTGGAAAATGAAATGAATGCATCTTTTAGAAAAGGCTATTGGTTTGGTATAATAAGTACTCCTCGAACGTGGACAAAGATCCGCGAATGCGTAGCATTGGCCTTGCTAAACCTCCACGAACATGGGGATTCGATCCACAAATTTAGAGGAACGCCCCACAGTGCTCCACAAACATAAAGAGGAGCTCCATGAATGCAGAGGTCATTCAAGTTAGACCTCTGCGAATGCGAGCCCACTCCCGCGAATGCAGAAAATAAAGTGGTTGGCACCAGATATAGTTGCACCAGTAACACAAAACCTACAAAAATCAAGAACTAGACCCTCAGAAATTTGTTCGGAACCCCGTGAACACAAATCAAGTATGGAATCCTACCAAAAAATATAATATGGACTCAATGGAACCGTCATAATTCGAGTCTGGGACCTCCTTGCTCTAGAACCCAAGAAAGATCATTTAAACTAGTTTCGGACTCAAAAACTTAAAATATTCACGAAAGCTCTAAAAAATTATGACTAAGCCACTTCTAGCATTAGTTTCACCATCCGGAACTACTAGAACTGACAAAATTTTGATACGACCTCCCGAACTCCAAATGTTGACCAAAGTCAAACCTATAATCCAAAATACACTAGAAATGCAACTTTGGGTCCAAAATCTCCGTTTTAACTCCAAATTTAGTTCTACAAGTTCTCATAGATCAAATTCAACATTCCAAAACTAATAGGATCGACAAAATTGAATTCCAACACTCAAAACTCAAAATGATCTCAAATCTCAAAATTTCCAACTTTAAGCCTTTGAAAACTCGTTTTTTGCAAAACTTCAACTTTTTGCATGATTTTTAAAATTCAACTTTTAGACTCAACCCAAAATGATCCAAGACAACTTTTAGCAAGGGAAAAATAATAATTTGGTTGAAAATGTCAAAAATGACCTTTGAGGTCATTATATCAAATGAATATGAGAAAAATTTTCAAACTTTGAAGGATCTTCTTACATCGGTTCCTATTTTGACACCCTCGAAATATTTGGATAGGTTTATAATTTATTGTGACTATCCTGCCCTGAGCCTACACCCTGAACGTGGTCGGCACTTAAAAACTATTATTGGTCCCCGAGGGATCCTTTTGCCTAGCTGACTCGCTCAATAGTAAATTTTAATATGTATGAAGAAGCTTTATAAGATGAACCTTTAAAAAATTTAACAAAACTCAGAGAATATCATTATAGGTATACAAAATCTAAAAATATCTTTTGATACATATAGTAATAATGCTTAAAGTATCTGAATGAATCGATTGGAGTTTCTCACTAACTTTGTCCATGAAGCCTCTATAATACTGAAGTGAGGTGTCGCAACAAGATCCACAACTACTCGACTGAAAAATAATAAATTGAATTCACTAATTTGATCCCTCTGAAAGCAAAGTGGTCTTACCAACTACTACTGAAAAGTTATCTTACTAAATGTTTGCTAGCATGGGTACCTGAATATACATCATAAGATGATGTAGTTCCAAAGGCATGAGTACGTGGAATGTACAGTATGTAAAATAGCCAAAATATAAATTCAAGATAGGATGCTCACTCAACTCGAAGACTTACATCAAAAAATAACTCAACAATATAATCAATGCAATAAAAGTAGAAAATCTAATTTAATGCACAAATAAATGCAATTCAGTATGTATCTAAACATCATATATATTTTATCTTGGGGAGTTTCTCTAACTGACAATGGATCCATATAAACTGGGTCATCTCAGTGGCATATGAGGAGTTGTACAGTTTGGCACAGTCCTATCCTATGCTATAAATAATTTATGGGTTCGAGTTATTATTACTCTTATACATATTGGTTCTCAATACTAGTACCAATATATCATTTATATGCTCATAACTTTAATAGTATTGTTACTCCAAAATATTTCTTTAACTTTTTAGGACTTAGCCCTGCTTTAACGTTTCTCAAACTTATCTCTTCTCTTTAACTGAAGAAGGTATCAATGCAAAGAGTCTCAAAAACATAAGTTTACTGCTTAGCTAACTTGTAAACATAGATGCTTCAAATACTTTTTGAACTCAACTCAATGATTTAGACTTGATAGCTTTTTATGAAATATCTAACATTCTTACAAATGCAATAGTAAATGTATACATCTTGACTTAACAACTTAACTCAATAGTGAAATCCTTGAAGGCTATGATTTTCTTCAAGAAAGGTAACATAAACAAGTAATTCAATAAAGTTTACTCACAATGAAGAAAACTTAATCTCAACTCATAAATTTGATCATGGGTGAAAATTAGTAGTTAAAAGATACTAAAAACAAACGTAGGATAACTTTTGGAGGGCCTTACGTACCTGGAAGATTGATATACAATTGAAATTTAAAGAACACTAGCTTTCTTTAAGGAAACCTTTGATCTTGGAACTTTGATCTTGGAACTTTGATGCAAGTTCTTAAGAAAAGAAATATTTTTGTGTGGTTTGTGGAGTGAAAGAACTTGGAAAAACCTTGGTGAAGCACTTTTATTTGATTCTTAAATATTTGAATTGATAGCTTTAAGGTTCTTGATGAAGAAGAGGAACCCTAGGTTAGTTTTGAGAGAGTTTCTTGAGATACAATTGTTTAGATCAATGATAATAAGGAGAAAACTAGTTAGTTAATTGATATATTACTTTAGAACACCCACAAATGACTTAAAATGCGGTTGAAAACCTTGAAAAGGACCAAAATAACATTAGGACATGTCCAAGAAGTTGTTGAAGAAAAAGTGCAGAAAAACTTCAAGTGAGGCTCTACGGGTCATGGAATGATTTAAGACCTATAAAAGGGTTTCGTACATTTATACTGTCTGATTAGATTTTATTAAAATGGACATAACTTTTTACTCTGAATTCATATTGATGCAATCTTGGTGGAGTTGGATAGAAGACTTGAAGATCTTTAATTTGATAGGTTATAGGGCAGCTAACTCGTTACATTCTAAGAGATATGATTATTTAAAGTTGACGCTTCTATGAACTCATGTGAGAACTTAGTTGATAGAAATTCTTTGGACTTGGCTTTATGTAAAATATCCCTTATGATTGTAAACCATATATAATACACTTTGAATCCTTGGGAATTGATCCTAACATAGATATACAAATGAAAAGTCATTGGGTCACCTAACAGTTGTAAAATCATATATCAAAATTCAATCAATAAGGAGGTTTTTAACTAAACTTTGTACTAGAGGGTTCTTATGCCCTTAATTCATCTCCAAATCTATTATCATACTAAAGAATTGACTTTGAAACCTATGTTCAATAAACACTCATCATGTAAAATTTTATACACATATGAAAAATGACTTGATCTTAGCTGAAACAATCCGGGGTGTTACAATATCTCCCTCTTGGGATCATTCGTCCTTGAATAATGAGTAAACTAGGAGACCCATCAAGCACGGATACCATCAAGGACATGACTACCCAGATACTCAAATACTCATACTTAAATATAGATCTCAAACTCATGTTTCATAATTGGAATGTTATCTCCAACATCGTCATTAGGCACGAATACAATCAAGGACTTGCATATTCAAATATCAGAGACTCAAGAGGAACATAACATCAACTCAGAGATGGAAATCAACTCACTAATGGACATTATATCTGAATTGAGAAGAGGGATACCATATCGAGTACTTCCATCAAAATTACTCATAACTCAGTAGAAAAGTTATTTGTCTGATATAAGGATAAGACCATTATATACTAAGAGGTAGGATTGCAAGTTTTTATCTCTGTAACTCTCCTCGACCCACTACTAAAAAACTGTGAAAAAGCGACGGCCAAAAAAGCGACGGACTGCCTCGCTCAATGAAGCGACGGACTAACCGACGCAGTCCGTCGCTTAATTAATTAAAATATTTTTTTGAGAAAGCGACGGACATCGTCGCCTTTTTTGGCGGTTTTTTCCGCCAATTTTTTTTTATTTAATTTAAATTTTTTTAATTATGTAGCGACGGAATGCTTCTTTTGTCCATCGCTATTCAGAATTCATAAAAGCGACGGACTGGACGTCTCTGTCCGTCGCTTTGGTTTTAAATTTATTTAATTTTTTTT
>JBCEWC010011433.1:0-16703 GCA_038996855.1 Solanum aculeatissimum | reverse complement strand
CAAAATAGATTAATATGAAATTATTTATCTTTAATGAATTTAATTCAAATTATTTACTTCTATCATGATCTAAATCATTTATCTTCTTATCTCCATTTTTTCCTTTTTATTTCGCCCATGACATCATGTTGATGTCAGCACGACGTCAACATGATGTCAATATGAATACTATGAAATAATCCTCTATGATACTTCAACGGTATATATATATATATATATATATCATACTAGTATCATATAAAATGAGTTCAATACTCTGTGATACTCTTGCGGATTGATACCCTATTGGTATTATATAGGATTGTGTTTTTTTTTTTAAAATAAATAAATAAGAAACAATTAAAAAAAATTATTAAACTTTAAATTAGTAGAAAATATATCCAATTTGATACTCCGTCAGTATATTGATACCATATCGATATTGTATAGTACTGGAGCTTAATTATCTGTGATATTGCATCAGTATATTGATACCCTATCAGTATCATATAGTTTTGAGCTCTTTTTCAAGAAATAGAATGATTAACAGAAAATTATTAAAGTCACTAAAATATTTATTAAACTCTAAATTAGTAGAAAATATATTCTTGTGATACTCCCTTGGTATATTGATACACAATCGGTATCATATAATTTCAAGCTCTTTTTCTAATAAATAAAACAATTAAGAGAAAATTATTAAAGTCACAAACTTATTTATTAAATTCTAAGTTAGTAAAAAAGATATTTTTTGTGATATTTTATCGATATATCGATATCATATTAGGATTGAGTTTAATCATCTGTGATACCTTATCGGTATATGTATACCCTATTAATATATCATATAAGATGTTGATGTCAGCGCATAAATTTTAATAATAAAAAGATATAAATATAAGAAAGCATATAGATATAAATAGTTTGGTTCAAAAAGATATAAATTTAATTTATTTTTTTTATTAGTTACTATTTTACATGCTTAGAATGAATGGAACTTATATAGGCTAATTATTTCATCATAAATTTTGGTACTAGCTACTTGTTTCACGTGTTCCTTCAACATATTAAAGCTTAGGTCCATGTCCCCTTCTAATTAATTGTGGGTTTTTGTTATGAATGGACATGGCAGCGGTCAAGCCTAATCCTTCACACCTTAGATCTACAATCTTGGTAATGACTTATTTTAAAATATAATATAATAAATATATTGATAGAAAATTTCAATTTCAGTATCAATGTTATAGAAATTATTAGTCTAAGTAATAGACCAACTTATTTTCTTGCTCTTTCTATTAGGAGAGGACCCATCTTAAAGTAAAGAGTGAGATGTCAACAATATATTTTAATTATCTCTTCTTTTTGAGTTTTATACTTTAATTATTTAGAGTATAATTTTTATATTTAAACTATCACTTATTAGTTTGAGAAATATATCTCTCTCTTTTATTATACTCTTTTAATGGTGTGTGTGCAGACTCTCTTTTTATTTTTAAAAAATTGTTACATGGCACTCCACATGAACAAAAATATTCACATTGACAAGAATTAAATAAATTATTAGTATCTTAGTTAAAAGTTAAAGTATCACTATCCAAAAAAATAATTAAAAAATAAAATTTAAAATATATTATCACTCAATCACCCCTTCCCACCTCACCCTCACAATTTTTAAAATTTTAAATTTATCTTATAAAAAAAAATTCAAAAAGTTCTTACTTCATCCCCCTTCAAACCAACCCTCCTTTAATAAATGTTCTTAGATATTATTTTTTTTTTTTTTAAATCTATCCTACCACACTTAATCCTCTGCTCTCAATATTTTTTCTTATTTTGTCTTAATATATAGATATGTTTTTAGGAAAGTTTTTTCTACTTGTTGCAAGAATTTTTTCAAAATAAAATTTTCATTTTAGTTTTAATCGGTAAGCAAATAGAAAAAAAAATTCTAAAAATGTTTTTTAAAAAAAAGGGGGGAGGGGGGAGGGGGGAGGGGGGAGGGGGGAAGGGTTAGAGTTTTTCTTTTTTATAAAAATACAATCCAAATTTTTTTCAAGGTGAAATGTTTTATCCATATGGAGTTCCATGTGTTAAGTTTTTTTTTTTTTTTTTAAAGAGATGTTTTATCCATGTGGAATATCATGTTGCAAAGGGTTTTCAAATAAAAGAAAGAATGTATTACACAAAATATGTTTCTCGAACTAATAAGTGATAATTTAAGTATAAAACTTACACTCCTATTAATTTAGATATGAAATTCAAATTTTTTTTTAAATAATTTAAATATATTTTTGACACTTAACTCTAAAGTAAATGAATGAAACTACAAGAAGGCATCAAATACATGTGCATATAAAAATTAGTCATGTGGAAATTTATGAATGAGAAGTTCAGGTCGGCCAAACAGTATAATGGACGCAACGATTGTGTAATTGTTACGACGCCCCGCTCCACATACCACCTTACACCAAGCAAGTCGGACACATAATTTGAAGTTAACAAATGCAGAAAATATTAATATACTTCCTCTATTTAATTTCATGAGATACATTTATTATTTTAAAAGCCAAAAGAGTTTTTTTTTTAAATAATAATTTTTTTGTAGTTATTAACTAATAAAGGATTTAAATTGAACAGGACTAAGCCAAAATGAAAGGATTGATGATCAAGTTATTTCTAAAAAGAAAAGTTTCAAGTATTTAGGATCAATAATTCAAGGAAATATTGATGATCATATTATTGCAAAGTGGATGAGATGGAAGCTCGCATCAAATGGCTTGTGTGATAAGAATGTGTCACCAAGCCGTAAAGGTTAATTTTATAAAGTGGTTAACAAAATAACTATTTTGTATGAAGCAAAGTGTTAGGCGGTTAAGAACTCATACATCCAGCATAAGAGTATCGAAAATGAGGATGTTGAGATAGATGTATGAGCATACTAGAACAGATAGGATCAGGAACGAAGTTGCTCGAGATAGGTAATATCGACCTCCACAGTGAACAAGATGAAGGCAAGATTAAGATGATTCCAGAATGTGAAGAACAAACTAATGCACAAATTTTCCAGTGAGAAAGTGTGAGGGGTTGACTATAGTGGTTATAAGGAGAGGTAGAGGTGGGCCAAAAAAGTCTTGGGGAGAGTTGATGATTAGACGAGATATTACACTTAGCCTACAAAGACATTATCACCTAAGATAGGAAGATATGGAGGCCAAAAATTAGTATGTGGTTGAGTGTTGTCTAATTTCATTATCAATATTGTTATTATTACTTTCCTACTATCCTTTTTTTTTTTAAAAAAATAGTACTACCTATTATATTCTTTACTTCAGTTATTGTACTATTATTTGTTGTTGACACTCATTAATCCTCTTTTTAGTTGTTTTTAGCATGACATCTTCACTATTGTATCTGCTTTACATATTTGTTTTTTGATATTTGAGTAGAGCGTATATTGGAAACAATGTCTATATATAAAAGGTAGGAATAAGGCTATATATACACACCATCCTTTTCAAACTCACTCGTAGAATATCACTCATGAACATATTATTATTTATTGTGTTTTTAAATGTATATTTTATTACAAAAACTTGGAGATTCTATATTCGGACTTATTAGAAATTAGATAGTTTAACCCACCTTATATTCAGAATAATGTTAGAAAAGTCTTTTTTTTTTATAAAAGCAGCCAGCCAAATAATTTGTTATAACAGCTAAATGTTAGATTAAAGTTTTTGTTATATTATATTGAAAGTGCATATGAAAATCGTGGTAAAATAGTAGATCCACTCTTTGACTCTGTGATACATGCCAAGGTTTAATTTCTTCCATGATACAATGAATTTAGAATTATCAGCCTCCAATGGGAACTCCATTTTGGTTTTTGCAACAACTCTGCCGTTACTCTTTATTAGTACACTGTGAAAATTTTAATTGTATGTGGACAATATGTTTAATATTGATCTAATAACTAAAAATATTTAGTGCTAGTCTGCTAGATATAATGCATGTTGCTCCACTAATAATTACAAAAAGAGAGTATAAAATTTCCTTTGGGATTGAGATCACACTATATTTAGCTTGTTTAAATTAGTATTTCCTCTGCTGACTAAGTACAAAGTTTAAAAAATATCAAAAGTGATTTAAAATAAATCAAGTATTTATATGACTATAAATCATCTCATTAAGAATAAAATTGATATTTTAAAGTACAATTGTTACTACATATTAAAATATAGTATTTTCTTAGGGACCTTACTTGGTGAAGTTCAAAATAATATATAAATCAGAAAAAAGAAAACGTCAGTTGGAAATAATTAAAATAGAGAAATAATAACAAGTTACTTATATTTTAGGGAAAGTTAATTGTATTTGGTCAACTAAAAGTGCTTACAATATGCAGAATCATAAGTTAAGGATGATCAACTTATGATTTAATTTATAACTACTTTTATGTTTACCAAAATAATGTTTATAGACTAGTTTATTTAGCTAATTATAAGCTTACCTAGAGACTCACTAATTTAAATTATAATGAAGATAATTATTATGTCAAATTAAGATCTTTAGTTTCGACTTGGACGTTTTCACAGAAATAAATAATTAGCTTAAGGGATAAGAGCAAATTTTTTATTTGGCAATGAAAGTTCCCTTTTCTAATTGGGCACATTTTTTTCATTCATTTTTCCTTATTAAAGAATTGAAGGAGGACATTTTCAAGTAAAAGACTTGGGGAAAAAAAAAGTAGTAGATGAGGTGAAATTCCTTAAACTAATCATATTAATTCTTCTGTTTTACTTTTATATATAATATATATTCAAACAACGACAAGTTCTTAATTTTGGGTATAAATTTTGATATATATATTTGAAAATTATATATCTAATGGCCACCAAACTTCTATAATGTTTGGGTGATTAAAAAGTATTGAGTCTTTGAATGAGTTTGGATTAATAATGAATTGAATTATTAATGCATATATGGGTCTAATAATATGTGGACCAATTAAAATAATATCATAGATTTAAATTTATATATTCCACATTAGCTTCTATTAATTAAGTGGAGGGACAATTTTATATTTAAATTTAACAAACAAGACGTTTTTGCTCCAAGCCATAGAACTTGAGGGAGGAAAACTTGTTTATTTATATATACAATAGAGAATAGCCGATTATATTATTTGACCATCATTCTAAAAATAGTTATTTAAATTTACTTGTCCAATTTATGAATTCAAAAAAAAAATTTAATATTTTTTTATTTTTACCCTTATTATTAAAATAACTGCATAAACTAGTAGTAGTCAAATTTCGAATTTTAAAATATTGTTAATAATTTTAGTTTAGTAATATGAAAGGCATAGAGTAAGAAAATGATGAAAAATAAAAATATATGCATGCATACATGTATACACGCTTAATGCATATTCTATTGAAACTACGATCCTAAAAATAACATTAAATTTTGTAACAAATTCATAAAAATATTATTCTACTTATAATATTAAGGAACTTAGAGAAAAAATTATGAATATCTAAGTTTAATATAAGTTACATATATTATAAAAAAAAGTATTAAATATATATTCTATAACAAAGATAAAATAGGGGGAGTTTAATTATTATTTAAAGTTGAGAAAAAAAATTAATTTTAAGGTAAAATTCAGAGGTGAAAATTATTTTCACCCATATAATAAATAATGGAATTGTAAATAGTTGGATTAATGATCCAATATATTCTAGAACCAAGCTAAAAAGAATATACGCCTTTTGCTCTAATTATCATCTTTCTTTTCTTTTTTTTTGGGGTCAGTTGTAAATTCTATTTTTTTGCAGAATCGTTTGACTTTTAATTATATCACAAATATGGTAATTATTTTACCCCAAAATGCACTTTTATATATCAACATGACTTAGTACTAAAAGCACCGTCAGTATTTGTATCATATTCAACAGGTGCTTAAAGTATTCGTTTGCTTTCTTGAACAAAAGTTTAAGTAACAATATTACGTTATAGAAGTTTGACCAAATTCATAATAATTACTCCCTCATTACACTATTACATTATAGAAGTTTGACCGCAGAATATTAATTATTCCCTCAGTTACAATATTACATTATAGAAGTTTGACCAAATGAAATTAAATTAGTATTTTTCATCGTTTTCTTATTTTATGTGGTATATTTTGATTTGACACGATGTTAAAGGGAAAAAAAAAGGATTTTGAAACTTGTGGTCTAAAATCATTTTTAGATATTTGTGTGGCTGAGAATCATTTCATTAAGGGTGAAAGGAGAATTTTAAAATTAAATTGTTTCCAATTAGAATAAGGTAAGATTTTGTATGGGACAGACTAAAAGAAAATTAAATGTGTCATATAAAATGGAACAGAGTGTGAGTAATATTTTCTCCCTTTAATTTTATTTGTTCATTTTGAATTTTTCCACTTTAATAAATATCCCTCTAATTTATGTTAAGTGAATTGTTGAAATATGATAGAGAGAAAAAAAATTAAGGACTTAAACCAAACACTACTTTCTACTATTACCCTTTTGATTATTTCCAAACTGTTTTGATAGAAAATATATTTTAATTTAGTTAAAAATCTCATTAAATGAAGGATAAATATTGTGGGGGGGAAAAACAATGGTTCTTTTGGACTTTGAATAATTCAATTATTTATCTCAACAATTCACTTAATATAGACTAGAAGAAGTGATGATTAATATGAATATCGTACCACAACATCCATATATTAATTAATTAATATATAGTCTTATGTCCTGATAATTATCTTTTTTTTTATATATGAATTGTGACAATTTATTTTTAAAAATTAGACAATTAAAAGTGAATAACTGGAGGGAGGTAGTCTACTTGATTGAGGCTACCATTCCACGAGCACTATGTGAGGACATACCTTAGTCCCATATAGAACAAGTCAAGATCATCACGGCGCCGTAAGCACTTAAACTCTTTGTTTGTGCATATAAATATGTCTCCACATCTTAACTACGACTACCATCCCTTAATTTGTTCATTTTAGTAGTGACATAATATAAACTACGTGTCTACACGTAGCATAAAATAAAATCTCCTTTCATTTGCTCTTCTCCCTATATATACATAGACATATATGGCTTTGAATACCCCATGAAAATCACGTAAGCTCACATCAACTTGGCTTATTCTTTCACCATTATCATCCACAACCCAAGACTTTTAAGGCTCCGACAATAAATCTCCATCCCCTTCCCCTTCCCCTTCCCCACACTATTATAACCACAACCTAACTTGGATAAATACATAATATAGCTTGCAAGCAGATTATTGCAAACCAACATAAATATGAGTTGCTTGCAGAGCTGGCCCGAGCCAATTATCCGAGTCCAAGCACTCTCCGAAAGTGGCATTCGACAAATCCCGGACCGTTTCGTGAAACAGCCCGGGGATCGACCATGTTTCAAGGAGACAATTACGTCTCACGATGATAATATTCCGTTAATTGACTTTGAAAAATTGAAGTCGTCAGATGAATCCATTCGCAACAAAACTATGGAACTCATCTCCAAGGCTTGTCGCGAATGGGGATTCTTCCAGGTGGTGAACCACGGTATTAGCCATGAACTCATGGCTAATGCCCGTGGTGTCTGGCGGGAGTTCTTTCATCTCCCGCTGGAGGAAAAGCAGAAATTCGCGAATTCACCAGTTACTTATGAAGGGTACGGAAGCAGGCTTGGAGTAGAGAAAGGTGGAAAATTGGATTGGAGTGATTATTTCTTCCTTCATTATCTTCCGGAGCCGTTGAGGGATGAGAACAAATGGCCTTCCCTTCCCGTTACATGCAGGTAAACAATGTCTCAACAAAGCAAACTATTGTACTCTCTGTCTCATATTATCTTACATGTTTTTCTTTTTATTTTCTTCAAAAAGAATATTATTTTATTATAATTAAAAATATTTTAATTTTAAAATCTCCCTTTTTATATATAATTCAGCCATATAAATATGTAACATTTGTTTCAGATCATAAGTTTTAAAGATTTTTTTTAAAAAATATCGTGCTAAATTAAACGATATCACATAAAATAAGATGGAAAAAATATTTTTGTATATTGAGAAATATTTTAATTTTAATTTTTTAGTTTAGTCTTAGTTAAATAAATTACAGCGCACTTTGTTTTTTTTAGACGACAGTAAGAAGTTTCCGTTTCGGTCTTAAAATTCATGTCCAGTAAATTGAAAAAAAAAATTATATTACTTCCTCCAGAGTCCTTCTATTTCTTTTTGTTTATTTGATTATCTTTTAAAGTTAAATTAACTAATATTTTAAAATAATAATTTAAATATTTAAAAATTATATAAAAAAATTAAAATATTAATCAAAGTTCATAATACTCTCAAAAAGTAAATTGTGACCACTAAAAAGGAAAAGAAAAAGTATTAATTTGTTTGTCCTTCTTTTAAAGTCAATTTTCAAAGAATATTTCTTTTTATTTTTGACAGCTTTATAATTTCCAAATTTTACATAGATCACAAAATAAGAATATTTTTAATACATTTGATATTATTTTTAATTTAATATTATAATTTTTAATGTTATTAAATTTTATGTCAAATTAGAATATAATAAATAAATTCAAATACGACTTTGCACATTCTCATATGCTAGCGTCGGTTTGTTAATCATTTCTTTTCTTCTTTTTTTTTTCCTTTTTTACTTTTTTTATGTTCGAATTTTTCTAGCTAGGATCTTGGCAAATATTTTATCTCTTGAAATTTATGTGATAGTAGTACATTTTATTTTTTTAAATTAAGAATTTTTTAATTAATATTTGAAAATATATTTTATATTAATTAATATAAAAATTACTTTATAAACAAATTAATTTCAAAATATTAGTTCATCTAATTCAATTTAATTTAAAATATTAATTAAATTAATTCTTAAAAAATAAAATACGATAAAATTGAAATTTGTATTTACTTTTCAAAGATTTAGAACTATGGACCATAGGACAAGACAGGCGGGTCATCATGTTAAAAAGTGGGAAATTTATTCGGAGAATTCCGATATCATTTCCTATCATATTCTCTCCGTTTTAAAAGTTATGATCTCCTCTTTTTTTTTTTTTTTTTTTTTTTTTTTAGTTTATTTCAAAATAAACCTTTTTTTGTTATGTTTTAGTTTGAGTTTTTCAGATAGCATATTTAAGGTGATAAGATTAAAGAAGATTTTAATATATTTGACACAATTTTAATTTAGAACTCTAAAATTAATAAGTCTTTTTTTAAAAAAGAATTGTGTCAAGTCAAACCAAATAATATATATCTATACTATATTAAAAATACGAAGACTCTTAGAAATTAGAAATATTGTTTGAATTTTTTGTCATTTATTAAAACTATTCTTTACACAAAATCATTTTTTCACCATTTTTTTAAAAATTCTTATTTAATTATATTTATAATATTGACTTTTAAAATATATATAAATAAATGATAAAATAAGGACTTTCAGCCGTGGAAAGACTCCTAAATCATCCTTATTTAACAGACTTCTATTTCTTCCTTATTTGAATTAAGAAATGCTCTATAGCCGCTAAGAAAAATTTTAATTTACTATGATACATAAGATCTTTATAAATAAATAATTTATCAAAATTATTTTTATAGTAAATTATTTATTTTTTTATAAGTTTGTAATTAAATTTAATTTTTCTATGTAATATTTATTACCGAGAGACACACTTTGATTTTCACGTACAATAAGAGTAGTCTTTGTTAAAAACGGAGGGAGTATTTGCGAGAGACTCTTAATAATTGGAGATTTGGACTAGTGGGTCCTACCTTTGCCACTATTTATTTTTTTTTAAAATAATTTTTTAATTTGCTTTTGTTTAAATTATAAAAATTAAAATATATTTTGATGCATTCTAGATGCTTTTAATTTAAAATCATAATTATTTTTAAAAATTTTGTATTAAATAAAAATAGAATAACAAATAAAGTAATTTGAATGTAAAATCAAAGTTGATAGGGTAGAAGGTCCTTGAGATTAACTTTTCCAGCAGGCAGATAAACGTTAAACCATCTCCACATAAATTCAATTGTCTTTCTTTAGTGAAACAATAATAATAAAAAGTTTAGATATTTACATAATCAGTCACTGGCCTCAATTTAGGTGGCGGTGTTTGGGACCGTGGTCCTGCCTTCCTGGGCTAGTTAGTAAATGCAAGTTGCTGTCTCATACAGTAATCACTTCTCCTTAAAAACATGTCAAACGTGGGAATAATTAATATCCGTACAATTTAATTAATTTTGTCCATCACATCTACTAACTTCTCACTGATTTTGTTTTTTGCTTTTTGTTACCTTTAGGAAAGTCATTGCTGAGTATGGACAACAAGTAGTGAAATTATGTGAAAGATTAACAAAAATCTTGTCCATTAATCTTGGATTAAATGAGGATTATCTACACAACAAGTTTGGAGGAGATAATGAAAGAGGTGCATGCTTAAGGGTTAATTTTTACCCAAAATGCCCCCAGCCGGACCTAACACTCGGACTCTCTTCTCACTCTGATCCTGGTGGCATGACCCTTCTCCTCCCCGACACCGACGTCGCTGGCCTCCAAGTCCGCCGTGGCCATGACTGGATAACTGTCAAACCCGTTCCTAATGCATTCATCGTCAACATGGGAGATCAAATTCAGGTATTTACTTTTTTCGATATGTACCTACTTTGAATAATAACGACTTAAACTTATATAATGTAAGCTTTTTATAATGAATGGACGTAGGTATTAAGCAATGCAATATACAAGAGCGTAGAGCATCGTGTGATCGTTAATTCTGCGATAGAACGTGTTTCTTTGGCATTCTTCTACAATCCAGGAGGTGATATTATCATTCAACCTGCAGAAGAGCTCGTGACGGAAAATCAGCCGGCGTTATATTCACCGACGACATTCAACGAATATCGAGCTTTCATTAGAACCAAGGGTCCTCGTGGAAAATCTCAAGTTGAATCACTAAAATCGTCAAGATAATTTATTTCAGAGACATCTAATAAAATTGAAATGTTACAGAGAAGATTAGTCCTCACACAAGAATGATATCGCCGACATAATTAAATTACCTTTTTATGTTCTAAAGTATTTAGGAAGTTACTGTGTATATACATGCCAATTGGTAAAAAACAACACAGTAAATGGCCTTTAAGCTTTCTTGCAAGGTTATATTTTAGTATAAGAACAAGGCAATATGTACCGTTTTGCGCATTTGTGTTCACTTTCCTCACTGAAATGTATTCATCCCACCATCAATAGAAAAATGGTACTACTGATTATTATGGTAGATATTTTTATTGTTAATTGTTCATTTGACATTTTGACTATCCATTACTAAAAAAAAAATTGAAATTAAAACGTCAAATAAATTTTGTATTTAAATGCGAAATTTATGGTTAATTTAATTTAGCAACAAATTTGCTTTTCTATACGAGCAATTTCACGACAAATTAGTGATGAAATTTATAAATAATTCTAAATATTTTAATAGTAATTGATGGTTTGATAATGATATGACGTGATGAGATTAATTAACTTCTTCTTCTTCTTCTAGCTCATTTCCTCTCACCCTCAAAAGAAAATGAAAAGAATCAAGAAAAATATCATTTTAGTCCCTCAACTATCTAAGAGTTCTAATTTTTTCCCGTATTTAGTTAAATATTACTACCAAAACAAGATCAATCATGGAGGGGGGCCAAAGTACAATTATCCCAAGAACCAATATCGTCAATCCACTTCTCAATTTGTTAGTAAACTTCAAAAAATCAAGTCATCTAATTAAACATGAAATAGCATGACATTCACTAAAGTCAAAGTAACCATTCCAGTTTAATTAATAATTATTATCTTCTTGATTTTAATTTTTTTTTCAACAAAAATAGTAACTTTTTAAAATTAAAAAAAAAATCTTATAATGTTGGAAGTGTGTAGGGACACTCATTATGAAATCCACAAGATAAACTTGGAGTAGTTTGAGTGGAGATATAACAATTTGAAATTGACAGTAGTAGTAGTTACAAGTCAAATTCGTTTTTAACAGTACTTATAGATTTGGGGTGGGTATTATATTACACATTTGCAAGAGCTGTCAAATACAGCACACCATCCACCAATTAGATGCAACTTTTATTGTTTATTAAAAAAACATAGTGGCCTTTATATTCCACCACACAAAATATTTACCACGTGTTAAATATTTGCATTCAATTATATATTTTGTACTTACCAGTCAAGCTAAGACTCCATTATAATAATGTTTCATACGTACTTTTATGACTTTTCTAACCTTTTTTGAATAATTTATAAATGCATGATGTGTTTTGATTATTTTTTTTTAAACAAAAAGGGGTTAAAAGACGATTTAACAACGAAAGCATTATGCTGGACAAATTCATGCACTGATATTTGATAGAGTAGGACTATTTATCACATTAACTAAAACTATTCATAAACTATAGTTCAAAGATAAAGTAAATATAAATTTAGATGTCGATTATTGCTCTTTTTTAGAAGATTCAAGTTCGTTGTGGTATAATCTCTATCGATTCAACAGTACAATTCTTTTGACTTGTTGTTGAGTAATGCATGTCAACTACTTATGGCAAGGCCTATGAGGGGGTTGAGGTAGTCCAGGTCGGAGTCATGATCGAACATGACGCTTGCATGGTGGACTTTGTTAAAAAATAAAGTTGTCTTTGTTATCAATTATAGTTTTTGGCATAATGGTAAATATTATTATAAATAACGATTAATTAAGGTTGTGAATATTATTATAAATATTATTAAAAAATATGTTAATATACATGAATATAAAAGTAGTGTATAAAAGAGAGCTTAAGGGGGGTATTTTTGTTATTTCACATACTTTATCCCAAGATAAGTTATCCTGAAATTATTATTCCACCTACCGGAAGGGATAACTTATCCAAGGACTAAGGGGTCGTTTGGTGTGAGGGATAAAAATAAATAGTGAAGGGATAAAAATAAATAGTGATGGGATAAAAAAAATAGTGAAAGGATAAAATTTTGATATCTTGTTTGGTTGCCAAGTTTGGGATAACTTATCTCATCATTTAATAACTTATCCCATCATTTAAACCATAATGATGAGATAAGTTATCTCATATTCGGAGATAACTTATATCCCAGGATAACTAATCTTGGGATAAGTTGTTCCCAACCAAACGATTCCTAATGTTAATCCTGGAAGAAGTTATTCCAATCTGTGCAACTAAACAAGGAATTAAAAATCAATAAAAAATTATTTCGGGATTAACTCTCTTATTCATCACACTAAACGACCCCTAAGGGATTGTTTGGAATATATATTTTAGAACTAAATTTGGAATTAGATTTATAAATGCTTTAAATTTATCCCAAGTTGTTAACCAAACACAATATAATAATGGTTAGTCCAAATTTAAGATAAATTTATACTATTCACCGAATATAATTAATATAATTGTAATCCCAAACTTAATCCTAGATCTATCACCTTATCTCATTAAATTTGAAATTATTTTATCCTATATCTCATATGAAATAAATTAGTCGTCCGCATATCAAATGAAGTATAAGTTAAGTGAAGTCTTTATCATTCCACATAGCAACACACAAATTTCAATACATAAATTGGATGGGCTTTGGCAATCTGTTTGAGCCAAACCTTTGGATTTGATGGGCATAATTATTTAGAAAAATAAGCAAATTGAGATTGCACAGCATTTTTCCATACAATAAATTAAAGCACTTTAAAACCAAACATGAACATGTTTCTTCCTGGCAATCCTACATTTCTTTTTAAGTAGAATTCAAAGTTAGCCTTATAGAAATATTGTTTTGCCTCACCAAAAGAAGAAATAGGCAAATTTAATTGTTTGAGTCAATATATCATTTCACTTACTGAAAGAGAAGCATAGAGCTGACAAAGCATTTTGGTACAAGACTAAAAGAACTATGAACCACATGGTCTCATCATAGATTTTGAATTTGATTTCTTAAAGTTATGTTTGAATATTCATTTTGCTTTAAAAAAAAAAAGTTATTTGAAGATCAGATTATCAAAATTTGATCAAATAAATATTTGAAGATAAATTTTCAAATTCTATATTGTCTTTTGTATGTATAGGAATCAAAGTGAACTTTATACTAGTGGATTGTTTGCTTTGCCAAAACAAGTATAAGAACATACCACTAAAAGATAATTTTATGGCTTTAGAGGAAACACGAAGTCACCAAATTCAATCACATTTTTAATGCTCTTATCAAACTCAATAATGTGGACTACATTGTACCTAGTTGCTCAACAATCATATGTCATTGGAATACTGACTCCCCCTTTAAAAGATTCCATTATTTCTACAAGTGCTTGTTTAGCAAACTAATCCATTATTTCAACTTCAAACTTCAAATATAAAAATTTAATTTTTAAAAAACAAGTTTTAAAAAGCTTTAACTCTCTTTTCGTTTTCAATCAGACTTTAACTTCTAAATATCTTTTTCGACTTATCTTCAAATATTTTTTTTTTTTTTCAAAAAAAAATGTCAATCAAATTATGTCCAAACGCCTATTAAAGTAGGCAAGTCACGAAGGGAGTTGTCTCTCTCTCACAACCTTAACATATTTCACTCACTTAGTAATATATATATATTTTCATCTTTTCTTTTCTACAATTAGGTGTAGGATTATTGGTGAAATATTATTGTCATGCACTGTTTATTTTTACACAAATAGTCAGTTATTCTAAATACTCACTTTTAGATTATGCATAATTATACATAGATTGTATAAAAATTATTTATAAATAATATATTTGTTATTTCTTTCGTCCCATTTTAACTTTATTGGTGAGGCAACACACATATATTAAGAAAGACAATCAAAGACAAAATTTGAATCATACTTTCCACTATTTTTCTTTGTGAACTCATAAATATGTAATGTAATTTATTTCCTAAAAAATAGAAAACTTCAATAAATAAAAGGGTAAATATGGAAAAAGATTCAAATATTCATCTTGAACTTTGAATAATTCAATTATTTTGAACATTGAAAAAAAAATCTCAAAAATTAAATTAATTTGGGACGGAGGGAATATCTACTTTATTTAATCGATTGGTTGAACTGTGATTAAGGTTAATTCTTCATTCATTTTCACTAAAGAAGTTGAAATTTCAGGCAATTTTTATGTTTTTTTTTTTTTGTAAAATTTTTACAAATCCCATAGTGTAGGTAACTAATTTCAATATATCCCCACCGTTTGCAAAATTACAAAAATCCCTTAAAAATAAGATTATCGGAATACACTGCATTATACCAGATTCACAAGTACTGATTCATTATACACAATTTCAGTTAGAATTTAAAATGGAAAGTAGATGCAATCCCTAAATTTAAGCTAAATAGACCCTAACCAAATTTAATCCCTAAATTTTAGAAACAATTCATTTCAAAAATTCAAAAATTTACAGATCTTCAATCTGTAACGAACAAAAAGAATACTGTAAACATAAAAAATGAGCCAAAAAATGACGAATATGGCGATTATGTAGAGGCATGCTGGGATTTGGGAAAACAACGTCGTTTATTCGCGATACAAGAGTGATGGAGTGGTTGTTGGAGAAACAATCTCCTTTTTGAATCTGAAATAAATCAACTATTGCAGCTGAATTGGAAATTGACGATGGATCAAAAGACATAAAAATTAGATATGTTGTTGAAGGTAGCTCATCCCCTATTGTAATCAGAAACGACATGGTGTAAGAGTATATTTTGAGATAAAGAAGAGCGACCCTGGAATTTCAAAATATCCTTTGTGTATAGATGTAGTTACGAAGACGGATAGAGTGATACATAACTTTGATGCTGATTATGGCGAAGTTGTGTATGTTGAGGGAAGTTGTCGTGATACACATGCTCTTGCTGTAGTTGAATCAAATATTGGTAACTCCTCTTATATTACAGAAATGGAAATAACAAATTACGTAACTGATACACTGAATACAAATGTGAAGAAGAAACAATTGTATAAGAACAAGTCAACGTTGATTGCAATGATGACAAAATATAGAATAGAAAATAATTTCAACTTTAAAGTTAAGAGATCTGATGCGAAAAAGTATGTAATTGTATCATGCATTAAATTCGTATAGATCATTTTAATTAGCGTATCGTGTTTTATAATAGTTTGAGAATAATATATGAATCATTCATAGTAATGATGAATTCAATAAAATATTGGTGTATCGTGCTTTGTGATTCACTGAACAATTTTTGGTTCGTTCATGTGAAGTGATAACTCTAATTATTGTGTCACTATAAGAAAATATGATTGTGATTCACTATACTATGTTTAATTCGTTCAGATGATGTGATGAATCTAATTGTTTTCCCGCTATCAGAAAATATGTATGATGCATAGTAAAATGAATAAAATACTCTGATTTTTCTTAATTTATTATTCATAAACTGTGTGTATGAATCTTGAATAATTGATTCTTAATATAAAAAATACTTGTTTATAACTGTTATGTAAATTGTGAAGCTATGTCTTGATCTGTTTGTTGGATGACTGTAATTGGACCATGAAGGCATCTTGCCGAAAAAATTCAGAGGTGTTCAAAGTAAGGTACTTCAATAAAGAACACA